>ARYC01017250.1:0-74689 GCA_000711775.1 Oxytricha trifallax
TATAAATTGAAATGGTAATGACTTGAGAAAGAATAACTCCATAGATAAGGTAAAGAACCATATATCCATAGATCCAGTAGTTACCTCCAAAGCAATAAAGCAATATTATTTAAATCATTCTAAATAGTAATAATTTTAAGCTATTATAGTATATTATTTCATTTATATTTTTTATTTCTATATTTAAATTTAAATTTTACAAAATTTCAAAAGGAAAAATGAAATAAATATATAAGTTTTCTAGTAAAATATTAATTGAATTAATGAGGCAAATTAAGTATATTCAAATAGACTTAAAGTAAGAGAATATAAAAATCTAATGTTATAAACACACACACCCACTTAATTTTAAAATTAGATTTATTGAATCTGTGTATCATTATATTTTATGAATAATCTGTTGAGCATTGCTGAGAGGCAGAGGATTGTTGGTGACTTTGTGATTTCTGATTGCCATATCAAGTACACAAACACATCAGTAATTAGCACTGCTATCATTGTCACAAAACTATTATATTTATTAATAATTAACCAAGTCTGGATCTGTCCATATACCAATAAACAAAACTCCTATTATATCATACAAACTGTTAAATTACTCTCAAAAATCAATTCTTTTTCAGATTTTGATAGTAAACACAGAGATATGTTAACTATTGATGGATGTTTTAAAGTTTATTCAGGGTTTTAAAATGAATAATGTAGGAGTAAACTATCAGTATAGCAGTGGCAAAGAACCATAAGAACACAGATAGGAATCTTCTTCCTCTAATGTTCATATTTGCGAAACGGCTTTATAATCCACCTCCAAATGCTGACCCAAGGTCGTCTTTTTATAAGCCTTCAGCGATAGTAATCTTAAAATTTACCAGAGAAATTGAAAGATCCACATTTTTTAGAGCCGATCATGTGAATAAGTAAAAAATAGTAAATAGATCGAGTACATCAGCTTTAGTCGGGAAGAAAGTCTTATCTGCGCGCTATTCTTGCACTTCCTCCATAAAATCATCATCTCTATCTTCCTGTTTAGGAACACCGTCTGTTAGTTTATTCATTAGTAAGTCTTCGATTGAGCCTCCCTTGATAGCTGAATTCAAAAAGATTACTAACACAATTATACAGCAGTTAGCGTTCAATTTTATATTCAAAATATTTAGAGTTAATGGTTTATGTTAATTTATAGATTCAAGAACACTGAACTGAAACCGAAGTAACTGTTATAACAATTTCAATGATAAATCAAAATTTTAAGAGTTTCCTCACTTATATTATACTAGTTTCATCTAAGAAAATGGCTACAAACTAGTAAGCTGTGAAGAGTGAAAAGGCTAGACCAATGCACACTCCATTTATGATCTTAAACTGGAAGTTGTTCCACTTTATTTTGAATACTCCGAATACGAAGAAGAACAAACTCATACTCACAAGGAGAACGCAAATATTAATATGACATGATATATATTCATTAAATGAATGTACCTTTTTAATACCACCGATGGGCACTTCGTCAAAATCCTTAGCTCTAATGATTAAACCGGAAGCCCAAACTGCAATTGCGAGAAAAGGCATTAAAAGTGAGAGCCAACTGAGCATGTTTAGTATAAAGTTGACGAATTTGACGAATCCCTCGTTCTATGCTATGTTGAAGTCACGATTCATCAAGAATATTTTCAGTCTGAATATCTTTCCATCCACTTAATTCAGTAACATAAAAACGCATGCAAGAATAGCAACTGCGAAGAAGCCCAATTCTGAACCGGCTGCGTCTAATATATATTCTGCTATCTAGATATTGGGGTCTCCATTTGCTAGATATTAATCTTAGGTCTCTTGGTCGAGTAGCCTCTTCTTAAAGAGAGCCGTTAAATTTGCATCGAAATTTATGTAGTCATTTCGATTTTATTTTAATAAACTTAGGAATAAATTTCATTACATAAAAAAGTTCTAATCGTAAAAATGAAGGGAATTTTTAAAAGTTATAACCATAATACCTTAATTAATCTTAATTTCGATGCACTCCATCGTTAAAATGCATATTTATCAGGTTTATCCTATTAAATTGCTTTATTTTAATTATTGTGATTGCTTTCATATTTTTAAATGTAACTGATGAAGACAATATCAATGAATTACTGAAACATCCTTTTATTAATTAAATAAGATTACTTGTTGCACTTTTATATATTAATCATACATTATTAAGAATTAATAACAATGGCTGTCGATCACACAGAAAATATGGACTAATCAAGTTAAGCTAATTTAACTATACAAATACAACAAGCAGATAAGAAAAATAAGATGTTAAGAAGACTTATCAAAGAAAATCTCGAAGAAGTCTCTTGCATATCAATAAGTCTGAATGCCGAAAAAGAAACCACAAATTAAAAAATATATGTGTATTGTATTATAAATGATTCAATTGAAGCAATGGCTACGAATTCTTGGTATCTTTATTTATTTACTCTAATCACTTTTCTAGAGATACCATAAAGAATGAAATTTAAGTAGAAATTTTAAATAACAAAAAAGCTATAAATGAAAGTTAACCCAGGTCTGAAAATCAATTCTAAATCATCAAAACACTCTCTACTGTACAATTTCTTTATTATTTTACAATTTATTATAGCAAGAAGAGTTCATGATTTCAAAACTCCTTAGCTAACTAAGTAATTACTTGGCTCCTTTACTTGACATGCCTTAGCCAGAAGTCTCTCCAAATGCTTTTAAACAAGTCCTAGAGCTCTTTCTTTCCACACACTCTCAAGACAGGCTGCGCTTAATTTTGCTAAGTCCATGTGATCGATGGTACTTAGAGTGCCTGCTGACCACAGGCCACAGCAATTTCAAGCCTGTCTTGATTGAGTATTAAATGGAAAACGAGTAGCAGAGCCCCAGGGACTTTTTTAAGCATCTTATTCCTTTTTTTGAGAGAGCTCCGATTGAATCAGCAAAAGACTCAAATTAAATTTCCGTGGAATTTAATGGCCAATCCTTTTGCTCACTTTATACAACCACTACTCCTATATTCAATACCCATAGATTATAATCCTACATGAACGCAGAAAACAATAACAATCAAATGTGGTTCTATAATTAAAAAACTTAGCATCTACCCGCTAAACCTTATGGGTCTCTCTTAAACAGATCAATTTCAACGGAATAAGATGGAATCTTAACAACTAAATCACTTTAATAAAGTAACTTAATTGATATAAATTATCGAGGGGAAATAATTTATCAATGATTAAACATAAGTTATGGTCTTTGACTTGATTGGTTGTTTTTAATAAATCATCTAATTATTTTATTTTATTGTTACCATTTTATCTCATGGGTAGCTTAAACTGATGAAGAAATTTATGAAAGATTGTCTCTCTTAATAGCTATAAATTGAAATTTTCATTAGTAGAACAAAATTCTTATTAATAGGAGATTGAGATATATAGGCTCGTAAGGGACTCGCAATCTAATATTTCATTCAAATTAATTATAAATAACTCAAATCAGCGCGTCGCAGAAATGAGTTATGAAAGTACTATTGGATAGTGAATGGAATATATTGTATATCAATTGCATGAATAAAACTAACCCTCTGGTAAGAGGTGGAAATTAAGTCTATTGGAGAAAGACAACATATAAAATAATTCAAGCTTTATTCATTGTAATTGCTATCCAATATATTTTGTTTAGTATCACAAGGTACTTTAATAATTATTACGTATATAAATAAATTTCCAGTATTTTATTAAAGTGGTTTAGCAAATTTGATTTTCATAATCATATGCGATTACTTTGACTTAGAGTAATACTTTATGAAAATTAAAAATTTAGAATTCGATATAAAATGTGAATTTAAAATTAATAAAAATATATTGCTTTTTAAGCAATACTGTAATATTTATTACTTATAACTTACTTTAAATCACATCAAAGCTTTTCCAAATATGTTAAAATGAGCATCAATAAAATAGATTGTAAACATAATAATAAGTTAAAAGTATAGAATTAAAATGAGCTTACTTAATTCATTAATGCAATAAAGAGACAAACAAGAAATTTAACCTGATTTTGAAGCTCCTCATTAAAATGTTGATTTAACTCTAATTTCGGACCATTCCACTCCAGTATTTGACCCTCCCATTAATGATAAGCCAGAGCAGTCTCTTTAAGCAGCCTTGCAGGCAATTATTGAGAAAAGAAAAGATACTATCGATGGTTTCATTCAAGAATTGAGGGAGGATAGAGAGATGTTGATCAATCTCAGAAATTGCAATGAGGAAGTAGATCTAATCAACCAAGAATTGTATCATAAACATGAAAGACTCAATTTGAAAGTTCAAGAAAGATATGAACAGGTGCTTGAAGGGCTCAAGGACATATTCAGTTGAATATAAAGATATTGTAGTAATATTAAAATATAAGTTCTTAATTATTTGTAACAAATTTCATTCAATCACTTGCTGAATTTTTGTCTTATTCCAATTTGATCTAATTCTAAATGTGTTCGATCACCAAATCAAATCTTTTCATCACACTTTACTTCCCAATAATTTCTAAGATATCTCCAACTGGGGCTCCCACTGGGTTGCCAGTCATTGAATATCTCAACAAGAAGAAAACGTCTTCGTTCTTATAGCCTGATTTTTGATTTTCATAAAGATATATAGAGCATTCTTTGTTTACTCGATCTGGACTGAATTCATCATCATCTATTTTCCCAATTTTAGTTTTAAGTTCTTTTAAGATCTTTAGTTTAACATCATGTGGCTGCCTCAGCTTTTTAGCAAACTTTTCAGACATAATATTTTCATAGTCTGGTTCAGTAAAGAAGTAGGTGTGATTGCACATGTCGTGGAAGAAATGTATTCTTATTTTCATCAAATCCATAATCTTTTTCATTTTATTTTCATTCACTCTCTTGATATGTGGGTGCAAATTTGCAGGTAGATTATCTAACAACATTTTTCTCCAGGAGTTTGTGGCCTTTTTAGCTTCTAACTGATCAAAGTATTCAAATTTATTTCTTATATGCATTGAATTTAAGAACTCTAACTTGTCTTAGCCAAATTTAACTCCAGATTTTCCAACTTTATCAAGATCAAACTAAATTTCAATCAAGAATATATAAAGCTTACAGTTGCAACTAAGTCCTTCATGTTCATTACTTCATGCTTTAGAAATACTGAAGTATTTTGTGAGAGGACATCGGGATCTTCTCTGTGAGGTGGATTCCAGCCAAGCAAAGCCAAACCGTTTATCATTGCTTCTGGTAGAAATCCTTTGTCTTTATATTATTGGACAGAGACATCTCCAAATCTCTTTGAAAGCTTTTGACCTTTGTCGTTCAGTAGTAATGGTAAATGAGCGTACTCAGGTGCGTCTAATTGTAGCATTTTATAAAGCATCAAATGCTTAGGTGTAGATGAAAGCCATTCCTATAAAACAATCATTTCATTTATTGAAATTTACTTCTCCTCTTATGACATGTGATATCTTCATCATGTGGTCATCTACAACGTTTGCTAAATGATAAGTGGGATATCCATCGGATTTAAGTAATACTTAATCATCAATGACGTTGTGATTGAAAATAACTTTTCCATGAATAATATCCTTAAATTCAGTTTGTCCATGAGGGACATGCATTCTGATAACATAAGGATCTCCTTTTTCAATTCTTTCTTCTACTTCACTCTTGCTAAGATTCAAGCAGAATCTGTCATATTTAGTAGCTTGATGTTTCTCCCCTCCCTATTCAACTCTGAGTTATTTCAACCTATCTGCTGTGCAGAAACAGTGATAAGCATCTTTATTTTCCAGAAGTGCGTTGGCATATTTTGAATAGTGCTATAGCCTCTGTGATTGTATATAGGGGCCTTCAGGTCCATCTTAACCAGGATTGTTAAGGCTATATATAGACATAGGGCCTTCATCCCATTCTAAACCACTCCAACTTAACATATCAGCCAAGCGGTCAACTGCACCAGGAACTTCTCTTGTCTAAAATGTTAATAAAATTACTCTAAAACTTACCTTATCAGTGTCTTCAATTCTGAGTATGAACTTGCCTTTATGTATTTTAGCAAACAAATAATTATACAAAGCTGTCCTCAGTCCTCCAATGTGAAGTTCTCCTGTAGGACTAGGAGCATACCTCACTCTTACTTCTCTTCGTGATTCACTAGTTGAATACTATTGATCGAAACTTGAAGATAGTTCTCTATTATATTGCTAGATTTCCTCCCTCATAACCTGTTATCTCTAACTTATTTCATTTTAAGAGGGTATTTCTTTTTATTTCTTTTAACTAGATTGTTTTTAGGCTGGATTATTATCATTTTTGTTATTGGTCGAATGAGAATACTATAAATATGTTTATATGAAAATAGTTAAAAGTTTACTGATGGATTATTTATTAAATTTTGACTTTGCAAAGCTCTCGAGAATAAATGCCTCTTTGTTTAAAATACTTTCATCATTTTTATAATTAATGATCTATATTATTTTATCAATTTTTTAATACATTTTCTTTCTTTAATTGTTATAAAAATTAAATTTAATTAATTTTAATGAAGATTATATCAAACTTAAATTGTATAATTTGGATAAAATGCTCTTTAGACTATTTGATTTTGATCTGTAATTTTATTTATAAAGTTTTAAGTTTGTGAATATTCCTACACTTTTTCTTGACTTTTGTTTGTATATCTGCAAATTGTGGCATCTAAACTTAATTATATGGGATATGATTTCGATGTATTATTAAAGTTAAAATTTTAATATTTTTATTATAAATAAATGACTATTAGAAATTCGATTTACAGCCAATATTTATATATAAATTATTTTGATAATAAAATTAAAAATATCAAAGAGAATAATAGGAGATGAATTTTATATAGCTCAAAAGAATTTATATATTTAAATATATAACCTAAAATAATTATGTTATAGATATTTGTTTTTTAATCACAATTAAATAAAGTTTAAGAAAATTTTCATAAATTAGATTCCTACGATGATTAGCATCCATATACACATTTTACATTTAATAATATTGAAAATAATAAACAAACATAATTAGTTTAACATTATCAAGAGCACGAATATAGGCGGTATGTTGATGTTGAGAATATACAGCTGATCTAATTCATTGCTTATTTAATACAATGTGATCCATTAGTAAATATACAACCCAATTATAGCAGTCCAAAATATTAAACCATCACATCTATATTTTATTATAATTTATCTTATTATTAATCACATTAAAAAACAAGTAAATTAAGTTTAGCTTTCTAATGTAATGCTTTACATGCAATTTATATTAATTCTGTGGAGGTGGATAAGTATCGTATTAATATTATTGTTAAGTGTTAATTGATATCAATAGAATCATCACTCCACACATTACGCATTAAGTTAAAACTCCACCCCATATGTAAAAATTATCATATCCTATTTGGTATAATTACTCCCAACTGTCATCTATAAAAATTAATTCTATATAAGTGATTTGTTAAAAAAGCATAACGAATAACTTCAAATAAAGTCATCTTTATGAGAGTAATAATGGCAAACAATTAAAAGAAATAGAAAAGATAACATATTGAATTTAGCTATTCTACCTGCTTATTTAATAAGTTTTTATTATCTCGGAATAATTTTATAATCAAGCATCCTGCAAATATTAATGACCTAAATTATAAATTATTTTTTATTAAATTTAAATTAATTCTTTTTTTAGTCATATTACCATTCTTCGAAAGCCTTAAATTTTATTTTGAGCATGTATTTAGATTATTTAAAGTAAATAAATTCGGTAAGAGATGTAAATAGAAATTATAATAATTGAACTTTTTAGATACTTTAATTGAAAAATCTAAATTTTAGTTATGAATTTCTTAAAAATGCTTGAACTTTCGCAAATCTTGCAGTAATAATTTCCTTTACAGTTGATATTGCTGGAAAAGCCATAATTTTCACATTTCAAGTAATTAGAACAAGGGAAAATTAAAACATATTTATTTAAATCAGTAGATTTTAAATTAATACTATTAATAAATTTATTTTAAATCTCCTTGCTGTGTTTTAAGAATTAAAAGTACAACAAGGAATTTATTGATTATTAAATGTTTTAAATTGATTGAGTAAGCTAATCTCTTAATTTTAATTGTGATAGAGAATATTTTTAACTATTTTAATCTAGGTCAAATTGCTATTTAATGAGTTTTTCCAATAATAAAAATAGTTATGTAAGATCTATTTTGTTCTTGCATTTTTTATTAGGACATTTAATAAAAATGTCTACTTTTTCTGATGAAAAACTACATATTTCTGTATCTTGATTATCCAAAAGGTTTTTAGGTTTAGAATTAACTTACTCATAACTTTTCTTAATTCTTTAAATTATTCTTCTTTTTATGCTTTGAATTGTAAAATCGTTGTCAATACAATTTGGATCTTCGCATTTAAAGCTGAATTTATAGTTAATAAAGAAGTTTTTTTTAATTTCACTTTTCTTAATAATTTTTGTTCCTAAATCTTGTATAAGTGGTTATTTCATTTCTTTTTAATTTTTAATTTTTAAATTATAAAAAGCAATATTTGAAATCTTTAAATTTTACTAAATATTAAAAATAAATCTTATCGTCTATTTTAAATTTAATGATTATTTTATTAGAGAAAATCTTTCTTGATTTTTTTCACTTTTTTGTTGTCTAGTTATTAAATAAATAGTGAATAGAAATATCACTTTTATAATTATATTTATGAATCTTAATAATAATCCGTTGAGTGGTCTTACTGAAGAAGAGAAAATTTAACTCTATAACTTTCTCTAAGCTGAGGCTTAATTGCATCCACATATAAGCAGCAATCATAGTAGTAATAGATCCTCATTAGAGTCTTTTGATTTGCTAAATCAAAATAAATTAAGTAAAAATATCCATTCTGGTTTTGAACTTATCTCAGTTAAAAAAATAATTTAATTACAATGTTAAATTTGCTGAATCCCTATCAATAAAACAGTATAAACTAATAGATGGTTCTAAATCAAAATGAATACTCTGCGCTTATCCACTAGTAGAGACTACTTTAATATTAAATTTAAAGGCAGATTGATCTACATCCAATCAGACTGGGCGGCTCCTATCATCTCAATAATCCTCAGGAAGTTGAATAGTAGCAATAATTAATTCAGTAATAAAATTAGCAATAATAATAGAATGCTGTAAATCAAATTGACAACAAAATTGGAAAGGATGTCTAAATCATTGATTTTTAATTATAAATAAGTCACAATTGTGATGTATATATCATATATTTAATGTGATTTGACTTAGATGAATCAAATCAATTAAATCCAGGAAGATCATCAATTTTAAAACAGTATTTTGCAAGACAAGCTAGAAGAATTAAAAAAATAAAGTTAAAAGAAAATAAATATCTCTGCTATATAATAATATCAATCAAATATGAACAATTAATTCATCAACAATAGAAACGATTATAGGAAAAACAGCTCCGAAGATGATGAGGATATTTAAATAGTGGGTGGTAGAGGCATCAATATGATTAGTTAAAAATCTAAGCCAATTCATAAGGTACCTGATTAACAAGTGAGAAGCGGCATTTCGACACGAAGAGGGAGTAATCTAATAAATAAACATGTCAATGGAAAGGCAACAGTTGGCAAATATGGTTTGAAGAGTAGGGGTTTTGAGGGTGACCTAGGAAGCTTACTAAATGATGAGGGCAAGGCAAAATCTTAAGAGTAGTCTTCAAATGACTTCGAAATGTCATTAGATGACTTCAACTTCAGGGTTCAGCAAAGATAATTATAAAAATGATTATAAAATATTTTTCATCAAAGAAGCGTCTAAGAGGGTCAGTAGAATAAAAGGAACTAAAAACCACAAGTAAATTAAGACTCAGAATAGGTAAAAAGAATGTATTCGATTCTGTTGGATGCTTTCACAAATAGACATAACTTTTTCTGATAGTAATAAAATGACAATAAAGATAATTAAATGCCAGAACATCACTTTTAGCTAAAAATTGTGACTGAAATCTTTGGAAGCAATGAAGCAAATTACAAATTATATATTTATTTCTTATTTTTTATATATAATAAAATAAATTACCCTATCTCTGTGAGAGACGATTCAATATTAAATATAGTTGAAAGAATTAGATAGTCCCATTTGAAGTAATGCTTTAATTTTATAAACATTTATACTTCTCTTTCTTAAATATTGGCATGAGTTAATTATAATTTTTCTTACAATTGTATGTTTATTGCCATGTTTTATAATTTAATGCAAGCTCTCCAGATCAGCTTATGCAGAGGTTAACTTTATTTTTGTCTTACAGAACAAAAAGGATGCGAATGACATACAAATATTAGATGAGAACTCTGAATAAATTAGAAAAAATCACAAGACAATTTTGACGATTTATGACTTAATCATTTATATTCCTGTTTATTGCTGAATATTTAAAATAATTCTTAGCATAATATATTTTGTATAATTTTTGAATACTATGTTTCCATTTTAGTAATACAAGGAAAAGGATTATTACGAAAACTGTTCACAAATCATAATTCAGTAAAACTAAGATGTGAGAAAGCCCTTTTAGAGAGCACTTGAGGAAATAATGAGAGACACTAAAAAGACTGACTGGAAAAATAATAGAGAGCAATTAATACAAAACATGCTGCTAGCTGAGGAGGGATATGGAGGTAAATCTAATGCCTATGATTTAAAAATCTATATCTTTTATTATGTAGGAAAGTGAAATCATTTATTAGATCTATGATGTAGAGACAAAGACTCGATATTTCATTCAGCAAATAATCTTCGAAGCTATCAAAGAATTAAAGATTTACCGACTTGAAGAAGAGCAATAAAATAAAACATTTTCATAAAAGAAAATTATACCTGACATGGTTATATGCAAGAGAGACTAGGAAATCAATTCTAATGGTCAAAATCATTAAAAAGCTGGGAAAATTGAGTGCGGCAAGAAAACTCTTTTTGTCATTGAAATCAAGAAACCTTTGTCTAAAAATGGTCAGGAAAATCCTTAAGATATAAAATAAATCACAATTATAAACTAGAATTTTTATTATATCATGAAAAATTTATTAAAAATAAAATACATAAGATCTGATTCATATTGACAGAATGATATAGCAAAACCTTAATTAACTAAGACATTTCTGCATATAGAGTGGATAGAGCTAAGTTTATGGCATAGTAACAAACTTCAAGGAATCTAAAAACAATTTTTATTTAATTTTTTTAAATTATGATATATTCCTGTGACAATCAAACTATAATTTTACTATTATAATGTTAAATGGTACTTTACTAAGTTTGATTTGCTAAAGGAAATAGTTTCCGTTATCAGTTAAAATAATTAAAGAAACTCTTAACAACAAAAATAGAACGCAAACAATCAAAACAAAAAGTTTTAATAGGGAGTGCATGAACCTTTTGAAATTTCCTAGAAGATACAATTATTGTCAATTTAGATTTTTATTCACCCTAATGTGAACAAAGCTAATTTTTCATATTAAAATTTACATAATTTGATATGAAATTATTTTAGCAATAATGGGAATCGATGAGGGTATAGAGAAGTTAAATAGACTTGAGTTGGCAAAAGTCATTCAAATAATTCAATGGCTTGAGAACATAGAATTACTATAACAGTGAATTATCTTGTATCTTTTATGTATAAAGATTATTCAAAATAACTCAAATTTAAATTTTACACTCTTCTTATAAAATAATTAATTGTTTTAAAATCAAAACCCCAAAACCCCTTAATGAGGTTTATAAGTGCTTTGATTGATGAGGGTAATGTTGGGGATTAGGGTTTCTTTTTGATTAATTTCATTTTTGTTGTTAGATTCATTTTCATTTTTTATTTTCATTGTTGAGATCTTTATTCTTTTATTTTTTATGATCACTACATCTATGTAAATGTTATGTTCAAATTAAATCATTACGAAAATTTCAATGATAGCACTTTACCTATTTGCATTACTTATTTAATTAAAATAGTCAGTTTGTATGAAATCTTCATTCCTTAATTCTTAGGGACTCCATTTTTTAAAACATTTTGGTACTAATTTAGTTTTAATTTTTTAGTACATGGTTCTAATTAGGTTTTAAACCAAATTAGAACTTTTGCATTAAAACCTCATTAGTTTAAAACTCGGTACTAATTAAGTTATGGTACTATTAAATTGGTACCAATTAAAACTAAACGAATTTAGTACTGGTACTAATTAAATATAAACAAATTTAGTATTGATTTAATGGAATTTAATAGGTTAAAATGGAAATCCATCTCTGAAACTTGTTACAAATTCTGCAAACTTTCTCCACTAAGCTTTACAGGATTGACCTCCTATAAGATGGCCATATTTAATAGGTGTCTAAAATTTTATTAAAAGTAGAAATACAAAAATTTAAGTTTGATCTCAATTTATAATAATTTTACAAACAAAACATGACTACCGTGAGTCTATCATATACCTTAAAATCACTCATTTTATGCATATTTTACATTTATATTTTACTTAAGCTACCAAAAATTTTTATATAGTACTTAAATATGAGAATATAGAAAGTAAGCGGAAAGAAAAGAAAGTTTTTTATTGATTATGAAAAAGTTTTATGATAAAAATTTCAATAATATTTCTGCAAAAACGCAAAATTTTTGAAAAGATGTAATCATTAATTTTCATAAAAACCATCAATAAATATGATAACTTATGAAAAAAATGTAAAATAGAAAAATAAGCATCCGAAACTTACCTCTTTCTAATAAAAATGCTATAGTTTATACATAAACATGAAAATATATAAGTTGAATATAAAAAAAATGATCATATAAAACTTCCATATTTTTATAACTAGAGTAAAATTAATGCTTAAAATCAAAAAGAAACCCTAATCCCCAACATTACCCTCATCAATCAAAGCACTTATAAACCTCATTAAGGGGTTTTGGGGTTTTGAATGGCACAGGATTTATTAATATTCTTGATTAAAAAATTAATAATATAGTAATTATAAAAATGTTCTCAGTATTTTATAAAAGTTTGCAATCTCCAGCAAATATAAGATTAATTTTATACATTTGTTCTTTATATTTTAAGTATAAATATATAAATATATATTTTAAATATCTACTCAATAGATAAGTATAAAGATAAGAGTGCTAATGATTGCTGGCTCATATAATTAATTTATTTGTATAGAAAATTATTAATAATTGCTTTATTCTAAAATTGAAATATATTATTTTATAGTGACAACGAAGCATATTTACAACTTAAAAGGGACTGAAGAAGGTGGCATAAAGTGTGTTAACCTACCAAATATAAAAGGTAATAAATAATATAAATTATAAAAAAGTAAAATTTAGATTTGGAATTTGTCTCTTGCAAGTGTTTCAATCTCTTGAGTCAAAACAATATTGATTGCAGATACATTTGGGTCATCGCATCTCATATTAAGAAAGAATAGGTTGATTCTTAAAAATTGGACAACCCTAAGATTTTCACTCTTAATCTATTTCTAAATGGAGGTATAGAAGATAAAACTTTTTAAATTTACTTTTAGATATGAATACTGTGAAAACTTTTGAAATTGACTATGCACCATTTAAAATGGCATAAGTATGAGATATAATTTTTAAATCACATTTATTTATAGTTTGAATTTGAAGGCAAAAATTTCTTAATAGTAAGCGGGAACGATGCTTAGCTACACATCTATTAAATCGAGTTAAATCCCTTAAGCGAAGAATTAATGATAACAGATGCAATATCTCAATTCTTCAAAACTGGAAAATGTGAATTTGATTCAGACGTACTTCACATACATGTAGATAACGTAAACTCAAGCTTGTGTTTAATTGCTATTGCTACTGAATTTGGATAAATTAAAGTATTTGAAGTCAAGAATAAGACTAGAAGAACAAAGTTTGGTCAAACTAAATCTGAGTTTAGAGAGTTCTTTAGTGGGAATATATCATCTAACATTTGTAAAATTTAGTTGTTTCTTACGGAAAGTGATATACCTCAAGATCCAGAGTAAGAACAAGAAGAATAAATAGAGACAGATTTTGATAAGGAGGATACATTAGAATAAAAGAACCCAGTTGCATAAAAGAATTCAAGAGATTTCTTTGGACTTGATAGTTATCAAGATGATATGGAAAGATTCAGTCCAGCTCCTAAGAAAAGGAGACATAGTTTTACTTACTAAAAAAGCTCATTAATCATGGATGATAAGGAAGAAAAGCACGAAACCCAAAATAAGAGAGGATCAGTAAACTCAAATAGAAGAAGCTAAGAGCTGAAGAAAGATAAGTATGAGGATTTGATGTATAATCCTAATTCAAACTATAAAATGAATCTACTCGTGACGACTAATTATGGGTATAACATAGTGTATCACGATATAACTCACCGTTAATTTGAATTAATGACGCTTTTGCCACTTTTAAAAGGAAAATAAGATTTAGCTGCAGCTTGTGAAGTCTTAGATTTTGACCTTGAACTTGAAAGAGAAAGCTTCAATATCGTTCTAGGTCTATACAGTTAATATCTTGTGAGATACTCAGAGAAGAAGCAAATAGATAACTAATAAGAGGGGCTTCACTATGAACTCAAAGATGCCATGTTTTTAGATCATCCTATTATGGCGATCAGCAAGGGAGATATATTTGATATTGGAATTTATTATATGATTGTTATAACATCAGGTAGTGTATGGGTTATAGGTCCTAAAGCCATGGAGAGAGTTTATAGGTAATTATATTAATGACAGAATAGTGATTTTAAAATTAGTTTATTATTTATTCATAAACATTTCAAAAATTATGGAGTTGATGCAATAACTCTAAAACAATAATTTAATAGAATTAATATGAAATAATAATATAATTTACATATAAAAACTTAGTTTAAAAAAGTTCCATTGACCAAGCATGCTGAAAATTCAAGAATATTAACAAATTAATTTTCATAATACTGTTTAGAAATATTAGAGGTTAATCATTAAAAAGTAACTAAGTTTATTATTTATATAGAGGATTCACTTTTATTGAGATAATATAAACTGCGAGTAAATCAGTTATTTATAAATATTCTACTTTATTAAACATTCGATTTATTCTATTATAAATTATAAAATATTTGGGGGGGAAAGTTTCCTGCACTGGTTTATTATAAAAAAAAATTTTTTGGTTAGTTTCCTGCACTAAATTTTTTTTCATTTTTAGAATTCGATTTTTATCACATTTATCAACAAAATTTTTTACTAATTTTTTTATATATTATTACTTAATCTATTCTTCAATTAATCAATATCTTTATTAACATGGAATCTAATCACCATCCAAGCAAGGATAAAATTTATCCACTATATAGATTTCATCTGATATTAGTAGACTTCTGTATCTCAACCATAATATTGTTCTCTCTGTACTAATGAAATTCCAAATATTTTATTCAATTGTTGTTAAAATTCTAATTATTTCTTTCAATGGTATATAATATTAGATAATGTTTAATACTATATTTTCATGCAGTTCGCACATGATATAAAAAATATCTTAAAATTTATGGGTTGTAAAAAAAAGTTTATTGTGAAACTTATGAAATTTTACATATAAAAAAAGTGCAGGAAACTATCACGAGTGCAGGAAACTTTCCCCCCCCAAATATTTATATTAAATTATATTAAAAAAGGAATTTTATTCTCAAATAGCTTCTTGCATCTATCTTAAATGAGAAAATACAGATTGAATTATCTGTAAAATAATTTAAATATAATTATATTAATATTTACAATCAATAATTCAAGGAAATAGTGAATTCTCAATTAATTTTACAATGTTTGTTTTTTTTGTTTTTAAAAAAATGGTATTCAAAGTATATCTTTTTATATTTCTCTAAAATTAATCTATGATTAAGCATCATCATATCATAAGAAAATATAAAAAGTTACTTAGAATTAAATTTTTGTCAATATGTATTTTTATCCATTTTTTTATTAAGAAAATCTATTCTAAAAATACTTAACATAAATAATTTTATACCAAATAATTCGCCAATTCTTTTTAGAATATTATATATGAGAAGTGTCAACTTGCTTACTTTATGAGATTCAATTTCTTCAATAAGCTCTTAATCCTGAATATTAAATTAATAATCTTAAAATTATTCATTAAAAACTGATAATCAAATTAATTATTGATTTTTGAATGTTTTCCTCAAGAGCCATAAATGAAAAGCCTGCTTATTAATTCAATTCGTATATATTTTAGTATTCTCTGATTTATTCCATCCCTCCCTCTTTCAGTTTTTTGACTTAAATTATGTTTAATAAACTAATAATATGAAATATTATCTGCTAATTTTATTTCTCTTTAAAGGACATTAATAACTGGGAGTCAGATGGCTAGTTTTTCATTTGGCATATTTTACATTTAATTTAAAAACAATGAAAAAGTAACAATACTTTAATTATTTAAAAAACATTAAGAGTTATTGACTTTTTCTTTTGAGTTTAAATTCACAACTTTTATACATTTCTTCTTTGACATCTACATTTAAAACTATTTTTTTTAAAAAAATATTTTTCTACTTGATTGAATATGAGAAAAATAAATAATTGAAATTATATGACAAAAAACTCAATAAATTAATGTTAATTTTTATAATAAATTTATTATTAGTCTAATTAAAAATGAAATGTAGATTTTATTTAATAAATCACTAATTTACAAATTTAAATCCTTCCAAATTTTATTTGTAAAAGAAATTTATCTATTAAATAATTTTGAATATAATTTAATTTATATTGTTACTGAGCTAAGTTGCATACCTAATGGGTTATTGTAAGAATAAAAAAGAATACCTTCAATTTAAAGAATTTACAACTAATTATATTTTTATTACTACTCTTATTTATTACCCTTTCTACTCCTCTTCCTACTATTATAAGATGACTGAGCTTACCTTTAAACTCTCTTGAAATTATTCAAAATAGGTTTTATCTAAAATTCCTAAGTTTTTTCAACAATCATAGTCTAAGGTGATTTGAACTTAGTTAGCTGCAGTTAGGATTTAGATCTCCTGTTTTATTGTATAATTTCGTAGTAATTAATCTAGCTTTCTCTGCAATCGTTCAATTATTTCAAAGAAACATTATTCCCTCTTACAAAGCTATCAATTCCAAAAGAAGGAATTAATGTGAAAAAAATAATTAAGATAAATTTGACTAGAGTAATCTTCAAAATTAGCATTAGAGGCATTTTAATTTAGTCGTTTAATAGGACTTAGGCAAAGTTATTTATTCATTTCTAAACTTATGCACAGAGCTTCTCTATCAGACTAAAACCAGGGATGAAGAAGCGCTTCTCTCACGCTAATCCGTTTTTCAGGCTTTTTCTTCAATAACTTAAACTTGAGTTTAAATGATCAATAAGTTATGTAAATAAATTCATGTTTATATAGTAGATCTTTGGCAAGCGGTGAAATATTTTTAAGTTACTCAGGAAGGTGATCTAAATTACAAATTTTGTTCATAATCATATAGTCTGATGTTTATTGAGGTTCAAATAAATACCGGCCCGTTAATAAATTATACATTATTGAACCTAAACTAAAAATGTCTAAGTTATATACTTTGAAACATTTTATCATTAAAATTGATTGAAATTTATATTTTTATGTCTGCTTTGAGATCATATTCAGAGTTTTTGAGAATTTCAGGAGCAATATATGTGGGAGTACCACATCTCTTTGTCAATTTTTATCCCGGCAAAAGCTGCATGGCCAGTCCAAAATCTGCAATCCTTACTTCATAGACTCCCTGCTCAGAAGAGCTCAGCAGTATATTGTCTAATTTCAAGTCTCTGTGAATGATATTTCTGGAATGCATGAAGTCAGTAGCCAAAAGTATTTAAGCCATGATAGTCTGTACATCTATTTCCATGAGCTGCATGTTATTTCTTATAGTGTCTAACATTTATCATTTAATAGTTCTTTTATTATCCTTTGTATTTATAGAGATTTAAATGGGAAATCAAAATTTAATAAAAATATATGAATTGATCCACCTTCTTGATACTCTAGAATCAAGTACAGGTACTTATCAGTCTCAAATACTTTAAATAATTTGAGTGCATTTACGCACTTATTGAGCTTCCTGTGTACATAAATCTCATTTTTAAGTTGCAAAATTTGGGAAGTATTACCTAGGTATAATGATTTTTTAATTGCTTTGATAGCTACCCTTTTCTATTGCGTTATATTCAAATTTTCATTAATTTCTTATATTAAATTTGATTAAAAAATACCCTAAAACATTAATTGATTAAATATATACTAATTTTGCTTAAGGATGTTCAAGACAGACCCATTATACTAACTCCTCTTAATAGCCAAATTTACTTATGAGTGAGCACCAACTCCAATTTATTATAAATCTTATTTTTATTTAAATAAATTTACTTAACCTTGTGGTAACATGTTGGATGGTCTATTCTAATTACATATAGCGAGACAAGCTTAATAATCGTTCTAATTTATTCCTTTTCATTATCTTACTATGTACCCCGACTGCAGAACTATATTTCTTTATTGTGTTTCATAATTTTAAACCCGCAAACCTTTTCTATTTCGTATTTGTTTTATAAATATTGTCTAAATTAATAAAATTGATTTAATATTTGTCATAGACCTTGTCGAAGTAGCAGAAGTCAATATCTTAATTAAATTATTTATATTAAGTCATAAATTTTGGGATAAATTTAATTTTAATCTAGAAACTTAGGCTTCAAATTTAAGATTTATTTCTGTATTCCCACTTAATTAGACTAATTATTAATTTGATGAAAAAATACTCCGATTACGCCCTTACAAAATATAAAATAATAGAAAAGTAGTAATTTCATTATATTAAAAGTCTAATAGAAAACTTTTTAATTAAAATTTTTGTTAAAAATGAATTTTTTACAAATTTATTTTTATTTAGATATATGAATGATTGAATTAATATTTTCATAAAATAATAAAAGTCATTTACTATATAAAAAAGTTAATATTTTGTTTATAAACTTTTATCTTCAACAGTTATTTAAATTTTAATTTCTTTTCTGAAATAAATTTTAATTTAAAATCCCAGAGTATATGAATTAGAAAACAAAGGCTTTTCATTTTAAATTATAGTAACATTGTCAAATTTTTTGAATTCCTCTTCTGAATAACTTGCCACTCTCTCAATTTAATTATTTAATAATATTATTTTTGAATTAATGAAATAACTTATTTTTAATAATTTAGTCCTTAAACATGATATTCTCAAAGGGCAGGTAATCAAAGAGTAAGTTAGGTTCATAATCATTGATATTTCTTTTAGTCATTCTGGTATTATATTCTTTATTTTTTGTTCTATGTTAAATGAATGCTGATAATAATTAATATTATTAAATTACTGTTAAAATGGAAAAATATTTATTTCTAGTTTAATAATGTAAAATATTTTATTTATAATTATTCACAACATGCAAGTAATTTTAAAAATATAAATTCATATTATTACTAAGAATCTCGTTTTCTAACCTTGAAATTGTATTTAGACATTTATGGAAGAAATTTTAATTAATAAAGTTTCTTAAATTTAAATTGATATATTTTAAATTAATTTGAGTTCATATACTTCAGAAACAGACTCTATCTTTTAATTCTTATAAATAATTATAATTTAAACTTGTTTTTTTTTCTATGATTCTTATTATAATCTGAATATTATTTGAAGTTATTGTATATTTAAATACTCACTAATAAGTCTAATTGAATATTAAAAATAGAAATTTTAATGCATAAATATTTAAACTTTAAAAAATAACTCTCGAGATTGTTGTCATTATTCATGCGAAATATTAAAATCATTATTTCTGTTAAATAAAATTAATAAAGTAGATTCTAATTAATTTATAATTTTTCACAATGGCAAAATTGAATTTTCTGTGAGTAGTTTGTGTGGATCAATAATAGTTATTGCTGCCCTTCTAAATTCTCCTTATATTTTTTTGAATTCTTTTTCAAATTCTTCCACTGTACCTTTTAGTAAGGGAAACGTTCCATAATGCATGGGAATCACAAATTTAGCAGATTTTAAGAATCGACAAGTTGCATAAGCTGCTTCTTTAGGTCCCATAGTGTAAAACCCACCAATTGGTAATAAAAGATGAGTAGGTTAATAAAGTTTATCGATAATTGCCATGTCTCCAAATACATTCGTGTCTCCAGCATGATATAAATTGAAGTCTTTTGCTTTTATTATGAAACCACAAGGATCACCTCCATTTGTCATATGCTAAGAATCAGGTAGCATACATCCTGAAGAATGATCTGCTTTGACCATCTATATTTTACAGTAACCAAGGTCTAATTCTCCACCTTTATTCATACCAATACTTTGGCTCTCGGATATCGCATGGTGCCTCTGATAAAACTAAATAAGCTCAAAGTTGCTAATAATCTTGGCATCTTTTTTCATTGACTTCTTAATCATACTTGGGGCGCTTGAAGAGTGATCAAAATGACCGTGAGTAATAAGTATTAAATCAGCATCGTCTGGAACAATGTTTTTCAGATCATCAGGTATTTTGGGGTTTTCTAACCAGGGATCGATGTAAACTACTCTTTCAATGCTTTAATTTTAAATGTCTTAAAACTGTAATCTGAATCCTGCGTGACCAAGCCAACGTAATTTTGGTGTTTTAGAAATGGAAATTACAGCATGTTTATTAGTATTTTATTTTGAAGAAGAGCAACCCATTTCAAGAATTTTCTGTTGTTGTAAGACTTTTGTTTATTTTATTTTTTTAAAATTCTAATTAATACATAATTTTTCAATCAATAAAGCAATATTGCTTTAATTATGGGAATTACAATTAAACTCAAAAATATAATTTATTTATGTTTAATTTTTTATAATAAAATCTTAAATTCTAAGGATAATTATGAATTACATACAGACATATTTTTGCAAAACATATATTTTTGTTTATTTTTGTATACTTTAATTTTTCAAAATTTTAATTTCAAATAAATATACTTTTTATATTTTTGCAAAGCCAGTATAATTATGTCTTTCCTATTAATATTGATGATTCAAACAAATCAAGAATATTATAACGTTATATTTTTTTCTTTCTTTTTATTTATAAATATATTATCAAGCAACTAATATCAGACAGTTTCCCATTTTAATGGATCATGGTCGCGCAATATTCGAAGAAGAATTAAGTTTGGAATTTTATAAATTTTATATATCAATTTTATTTGGACATTGACTATTATTGTAGGAATACATTCGATTTGGGAAAATGAATTAAAATTAAAATTAATTAATTATTAATTACCTTCAGTTATGTTTTTGGGAAATGTCTCCAAACCCTAACAATATTATACTCTCTGGATAGCGCATTAAAAATGAGACGGTGGTTGTTATTGCTATAATGAATTTATCTCATCGCTCAAGCGAGAAAAACCCATTATACTATTTTTGGGAGTTAGCTCAAAATCAAAATATCTCGCTTCCTGGGATGATTCAGGAATATTGCCAATAATAAAGTCCAGCTAAAATTGCGGGATCTACCGTAGAATCCATTTATTTTTTTATTTTAAGTCACTTTGGATTTGATAACTGCCATGATTTTAATATTTAATTAATTTAATTTAAATTCATTTTCCCAAATCGAATGTATTCCTACAATATCAGAATATATTGCTCATAGGAAAATCTGATAGATAATTCTATTTTATAATATAACCAAATTATGGGAGGAATGATTTTATTATTAATTGATTTAATAAGTAAATTTAAAATTAAAATAAATTGTTAAAACAAAGATGGGTAGTTCAAATTTGTTATTTATGAACATGTAAATGTTATTATTTTTCGTTAAAATTAAAAAATTTTATCCCATAAAATTACAACCAGTTTCTTACCTATTTTAAATGAACAACACTATTATTTGACTAATATTACACTTATGTTTGTGCATTTCATATCTGGTATGAGGTTTAATATAATTATTAATGTCTTTATTAATATTTGAATTAAGTTTCTGGCAATCAAAATAGAGTCTACTCAGATGTAATTCTTGATAATAATGGAAATTTTGCAATTTTAATAATATAATAAATTTAATATAGAACTTAAAAAATAATTTTTACTTTTATTTTCAACTCTCTATACTTCTTAAAAATCAATAAAAGATTTTGCAATAATGAGGTTTAGTGTTTTAAATCAATAGGTTCAGCAACAAATTTTCTTTGAAACTATTGCGAAAAAGACAATAAGTTTATTTTATTATTCCTTATAATTATTTCAATCACTCTTTCAAACTAAAGTCAAAAACGATTAATAGTTATGGTTTATGATGATTTTTTTTATAAATCAAGTAACTATTTTTAATATTTTTAATAATGATTAATCTGCATTTTTAGCAATATTTAATAGAGAAGAAGCAACTGAGTAACTTTCCTTTTAACACACATTATCTTTAAGCAACGGAGATTACTTTAAAATTTATAGATATTTATCATAAGCATTCTTAACAAAAAATGAATAAAAAATGATTTAATTAAATACTCAACATTTAATAATTTAATTTACTATAGAAATGGAGTACTAGATCTTGATTTTTCAACAACGAATCTATTCCTATTTTACACAAAGAATGTATAAAGTAAATTAAAATTTTTCATTACTTAATTAAAATGAATTTCATTTTTAAAAAATTAAAGAATGGAGTACCAAAGTTAGAAAAATAAATAATTTTTAAATTTTTATTTAGCAATGAATTTATTAAATTTAAGAATAAAATGTCCCAAATTTATTAGTAAAACTTTAATAAATTGAACTCTGAATAAATATTAAAGCAAAATATAATTATTGCTTAGTTAGATCAATTTTAAAAATTAAAATTAAATTGATATAGCAATTAATTATAAAATATATTACTTGAAATTTTAGAAGTTTTATATGATTTTCTCTTTATATTTCTTCGATTAATATTTCTATTTTGAGTTTAAACATAATTTATTTTTGTCACTTTGAAAATGAATTTTGATTTAAAATGAGTTTTTGGTATATATTATATACTTATACAAGAAATGGTAATATTATAGATTAAAATTACATAGTCCCAAGATCCTCTAAATTAAATGTGACTAATTTATATTGTTAATACTATAAAATTAATATTTTCCTTTGACTATCATTTTAATTAATTAGAAAATATTTCCTAACAAAATAATTTTAGATTTGAAACAAACAAAAAGCTACATATATCTTCTAATTTTATGAACTGCAATTACATTAAAAGTTTAAACTACGATAATGTATCTAAAATATTTTACCTCGTTCAAATAATTTATTTGAGATAACTTAAATTTGATAAAGTTGTTAATAAGTTTGGCTTTCATGCATTTTGAATAATTAATTTTTATATTTATTAATTAAGTAAGATAAATTCTATTATGTTCAAATTAATTTTATTATGTTAGCTTCACAATATTTATGTATTTTTCAAATAGTTAGAAAATCATTAATTCAATCTTGCCACAAATAGTTATCTGAGTAGAAACTACTATTAATTAATAAATAAATTTTATTATAATTAACAAAGTTATTTACATTGATTATATTTTTATTTTTTATATCTTCTTTTAAATCTATGAAAATTTAATATAAATAAATAAAGTAACTAATTTTAACAAGGTCTGTTTTCAAGTTTAAAATAAAGTAAACTATTTTTTACCGATATAAGATTATTTAATTAATTATTAGTTCTTATAAAATAGAAAAATATTATAATAATGAAATATGAAAATTAAAGATAAGTTAAAATATTTAAATTATATATATATTATGTTGAAGTAAACTCAAAATTAATTATTTAATAGATAAAACATATATAAAATTTAACTAAAATTTATAGATTTTAATTTAATGTGTAATTTAATTGATTTAAATGGAACCACATTTTGTGATAAATTTCATATTTATATAATTTTAAGTAAAAATTGAATGAATAAATTTTAGATTATTTGATAATTTTTAAATATTCGAACAAAATTTACTCAAAATATTTTAGATATAACAAATTATTAATTTTTAAAAATAAATTCATAAAATTTTAACCAGTATTGTTCTATCATAATCAATAAAAGAAATTAAAGTTATCTATTGGTATATATCGTAATAAAGCTCTGATAATTTGCCAATTAAATATATTTTTGGATAAATATTCTAAATGAGTTTTTATTTACTCAAGATTTTTTCATGGTGTTTGAGTAAAACAGAACAAGTTTATCTTTGGCATTAAAATAAATGAAATAAATATCCTTAAATTTTATTCAATCCATATTTTTTAAAATAACTAATAAAAATTAATTACTGAGGCTTAAGTCAGCCAACGAGGTAAGTATAATCAGATTAGTCTTCACTTTCAACATAAAATCGTATTTATGTAATTTTTGTATAATCATAATTTCTACACTATTTTTTTTTAATTTTGCTCTCTTCTCTCAACGGTTTAGACCTCAAAAACGCGACACTAAATAAATTATTTTTATATTACTAAAATTATCAATCTAATTTGAAGAAATTCAGCAGTTAAAAGTGAATAAATAGAAGTGTTATTAGAAAAAAATTTTTTAAAAAAAAGAAAGATAATAATTTAAAAACATAAAATGTTTATGAGCACTTCGTCTACTTGTGCGTGGAAAATACTTACTTGAGTTTAATTTTTCAGGATTATCATATTTCAACTTTATTTAATTAACTTTTATGAAATTATAAATTACAAATAAGCAATCAAAGAAATCAATAAAAGAGCATTCATGTTAATAATATATTAATAAATATAATGTTTAGTTAGATATTGAATTAAAGCTTTCTAAAGTCTATTCTTTATTAAATTTTCTCGTTTCACTTTGATTTGAGAAGTAATAAAATTTATGGAATTATTATATTTCTCTATTTTACAATAAATAGTAAATGGAGGTTAGGACAGTAGTATACCATCATAAGATCAGATATATTTACTATTTGAATTTTTTATTAATAATTTAGATAGGATTGTATATGAATATGACAGCAATGACATATTATTCCTGCTATCGAGATATCAAAAATAAAATGCCAATTAATTTTTTTAAATGATAACAAGAACATAAATATAATGAAACTAAGTATCGACGTCACTACTATTTCTTAGCCGAAAATTTGGAAATACTAAATCACAAATGATCCATATTGCTTCATAATTTTTAAATTATCTTAAAATTTAAAAAAATAATTTAAAGAACTTAATTATTTAGAGTTATTTTACTAATAAATACTCAAATATTTATTTATAAAATCTTAAAAAAAAGTTATATTAATTTAATTTTTTTAATTATAAATTCGCTAACTAATTTTTATGTTATTTAATTTCAATTTTATAATAAATTGTAGACTCCACTTATTAGTCGTATGGCGACTGCTCTTAAGTCTTTTTAATTAATAATTAAAATTATACTAATATTTAATTCTCCATATTAGGAGAAGAGTCGTTTAAATAAAATCAATTATTTAATTTTATCAATTAAATAAAATGATATTTTTGATTCTATGTACTTGCTTACCATAGAGTTATTATAAATTAAATATTAATAATAATTTTTAATTTTATAGTTGAATAGTCTTTTTAGCTAATTTTAAGGGAGAGAAAAATTGCAGAAAATATATTGGATTAAAAATAAACTTTGAAAATATATTTCTTTTTTTAATAAAAATTATTTTGATAAATTGTAATAATAAATAATGTAGAACTTGAGAATCGTAATTTACGTATGCTTTCTTTTTACAATAATTAATTCAACTAAATTTAAATTATTTCATAAATAAATAAGTGAGGATCATAAGATTAAAATTAGAGGATCTGATTAAATATAATTTATTTCTATCATAATTGAAATAAAATTGTTCTGATTATTTTTTAGTTAAATTAATTACAATATTTATGATTAAAATAATATTTTTAATAAGCAGTTTTTAAAGCTTACTTCAATTAGAAAATTAATATAAAATCTTTGATAATGGTATATTAACAAAATTTGCCAAAATAAGTTTAAATTTAGATTAGGTTTTTAATTTATTTTTATCAAGCATTTCTTCCTCCCACATTTCAGGTAGCCTTGTTCTTAAAAATTCATATTTGAGAAAGTATTGATCTTTTAAATACTATAATAAATATTTTATAAATATCTCAATTTGATAGCACTCATACAAAATTTATTATTTTAATAGAATATATTAAAATCAAAATTCTATATAATCATTATTTATAAATTAATTTCTTAGTCATAAATTTTCAAGAAACGCGCCTTGGTTTCCTTATGTCAAATTTAAGTTTTAAATTAAAATTAAGTTTTTTAATATTTTCCAGATAATAATAATTTTAAGATTTAATATTTCTTTTTAATTAAAATTTAACAATAGTATGAAATTTTGCGAGATAAAAATTATTTAATGATTTAAAATCAATTATTATTCACATTGAAAATATGTTTGCACATTTATTTTTAAGATAGTAATATAATTCAACAAAAATATTAAATTTATCTAGAGAATCCATAAATTTACTTTGTTATATTATCTTATAAATATTTTTTAATCTAATTTAATTAAAAAGAATATATTTTATATAAATTACTCCAAATATATCCTCTATAATAGTCTATGAATATAACATTGAAAATTACAGATAATATTAATATTAACTTATGTTTTTATTTAATATTCTAAAAATAATTTCTTTAAAGCAATATTAATATGCCTGGGGAATATTTTTCGATAATATAGACTGCGTATATAAAAGCTAGACGACTTAAAGAAAACTTTTTATCTATGATACAAATCCAAACATGGGTTGTGCTTCCTTCAACGTGTCGTATGAAAACAGCATATCATTAAATTAGATATATTTGTTTTATCATTTCCTGTCAGCAAGTAGATATAAAATAATTAGTTTTTTAAAAAGTAATGTCATTATATAGCATTATTAATATCGATAATATACATAGAAATAGGAAAAATAGAGAAATCTCAAAATAAAAAGAACCTATTAATATTTAACTGGCATTAATTTGAGATTATTAAATTTCATATTTAATGTGTAATACTTAAAATTTATCAGATAAAAAATACTATTTTCATTTTCTATTACTCAGACATTTTTTGCTGTTGTAATTTTATCAGTTTAGGAAAAAATGTTGTCATACCTCAGACTGCTTTCCCTCTTACCATTAGGTGTCTGTTCACTTTTCTGTGTCTGCTGTTTAAAAGCTGCTTCTGTATTTCTTTATATTTCGTAATCATTTTTCTCAAGTTTAGTTGCATGATAAATCTGATCATTTCTTGCTGAGCTGTGTGCCTTATAATACAAGTATCATCTCCTCCAAACTGTTATTAGTAATTTCTCTCTTTTTAATTGTTGTAAAGCGGGACACCTGTGATTACCACGAACTTTGATATTATAATAACTTTTCATATAATTCTTAAGCACTTTAAATTTCATGATATCAAAGTCATCAGTATCAATGTACATTTATGGATAATTTGAATTAATTTAAATTATTGAATTGGCAACGCTTTCTGCTAATGATGAAGATTGTGTAGTTTTTTGAAGGATAAAGAATTAATTTTATAATGAAATTAAATATAATTTAAATAAAGTTCATCTCAAATTAATGCTAGTTGAATATATATAGGTTCATTGTATATTTAGAATTCTCTATTTTCCTAATTACACGAATTTTATCGATATAAATATTTTTAAATAATATGACTATTTTAAATTAAAAAATATATAATTAACTATTATGATTCTTTCTAAAAAATATATTTTATAAATATTAAACTATTTTACTTAATAATAAATTGCTTTTTAAGTTTCTATTTTTTAAATAATATTAATAAATTTAATTAATAAAAGGAATTTTGTTGAAAAACATATAATATAATTTGTAAGCCCCCTATAGTTTTAAATTATAACCTTTTTATTATAAATTATTCTTATTCAGAGACAACTCAATCGGTTAATACTCAATTAATATCAGTTTAATATATATTTATTAATTTTAAGTTCGCAATCAAACATTTGATGCTTGGATTGATGAGCTTGCAATTACAAAAAATTAAATAACAATTTTATAGAAGCAACTCCAAATACAGCTCCAATTGAGAATGGAAAATATTGTAAGGCTGTAGTGGCATAAATACCTAACATTACTTTTGAGATTAACATTTTAAATTATTTCTTTAAAATATAAAAATTTGACATATTTCAAATTTTAGAGTAAACTCAATGCATACTTTATCTTAATTAAATTGAAATAAAGTTTATAGAGCTTATTTTTTGTGAATTTCCAATCCCTCTCTTTATATTTACTTTATCTTAAAATATTATTTTTATTGTACAATTAAAGTTAATTTAATTGAGTTAGGCTTATCTAGTCCATAAGTCGTGTCTGTAAAAAGGTTAGACTATGATCTAAATTAAAATAATCCATCAAATCTGAATTAATGTATTTATCAAATAAGTTATTCAATCTGGACATACAATCTAGTAATTTATTCTATTTATTAAATTTTATTTTTTATATTTATATATATATAAATATATTTATGATAAAAATATGAGGTTTATTAATTTTAATTAAAACATTTTCTTTAATTCGTTTAAGATATCTTTAATTATTATTTTGTCAATAATTAATAAATTAATAAATGATATAATTTAGCAATTTCAAAAGATATTTATAATTTAAATTTTGTCGTTTTAATATTTAAAATTTTTACCATAAATTATATTATGAAAATAGAATATACTTAAAATACTATATGATAAATTAAATTTCTTGCTTTAAAAATGTTCTCTATTTAATAAGTCAAAATTTTCAAATAGAATTTTTAATTGAGAAAGCTTTTAAAAGTTAATAAGTGTGGACAAGCATATTTAATTTTAATAAAATCGATTTAATGGTAAATTATTTCTCGCAAAATATGTTTAAAATCTTTGTCACTTTTTCTTAAATAAAATAGTTCATAAAATTGTAAATTAAAGCAAGTAAACAGAAGTTTTATCTTAATTTCTTTTAAATAAAAAATATTGAAATATTAAATTACATTAAGCAAAATACTCGAATTAGATAAATTGAATTACAAGATTGATACAAGGAGAAAGTTATCTTTTTTAATTTTTTCTTTTGCTCATATAAATATTATAAATTATATTATTGAATAAGAAAATATTTAATAATTCAAATCTTTAATATTTTAACCTATAATAATTAAATACGATCTATTAAGCTCAGGCCACATTATAATATAAATAATAAAACTGCTAATTTTTAAGTATACTTATATGTCTCAAATAAAGAATGAAACTCATGTTGAGATTGTAATGAACTATCATACAGGGTATACTTAGTATTCATACAATTAATTAATAAATTATATTACTTTTACAATTTAACCTACAATATATTTGACAGTAAAAGTGGTAATTTTACTTAAATTTATCAATATTTTAATATAGGTCAATCTAGCAATGCTAATTTCATTTACTTCATATTTTAATTTATTTATTGAAATAAATTATTAAAGAATAATTCTCCTAAAATAATTTAAATAGGCATATAAATCTAATAAAAAAAAGATAATATTTAAAAATAAATAAACAAAAAATTTAGAGACTAGTAATTTTTTTTTCTATCATTTTAGATAACTATAGATTTTTACCAAATCTTAAGGTAAATTATATTTTTAAAATAAAGCATTGTTAATATTAAAATGATTTTTTTTGAATATATCGTATATATACATTTATTGCCAAATTATTTTCCATAAATTTTATTAAAGTAATCCTTAATGTTTATGCATTAATTTGTTTAGTGAAATTTAATTTATAAAGTTTATTTATATCATATCATGTGATAAGCTAAATTTCATAGTCGAATAAAGGTCTTTTAGTTATAATTATAATGTTGGAGATGCACCATAATTCCTTGATTTTAAGTTATTTTCCTTTTATAATGAGGATTTATGCAGGTTTAATTATCTTTTAATGTATTTTTTATTTTATTAATTACAACATTGAAATCTAGTTAAATGGGCAGTTTCAATTAAAATCCCCAAAACTCTTCAGAAATGTTTTACATTCTTTACTTATATATTATAAAATTAAAATTAAACTAGATTTATTTATAAAATAAATTTAAATACTTTTTAGCAGACTTTTTATATTTATTAACCTCGATAAACACCAAAGTATAGTCTAATATATTCATATTAAACTTAATATAAATTCAATGCTCCTAGATTTAGACCAGAGTTAATGGCAACTTATTAAATTATTGATTAAAATTAATTTATATGATGGCTAAATTAGTTATAGTAGAGAAAGGTTGATTTTTTAGCTTTAGCTTTAATAATTCGAATATTCAATAGAGAGTTATTAGATAATAATTGAAATAATAATTTCAAGGAATTTGATACTATGCCAATTATCATTAAGTATTAGAAATAATGAAATAAAATGTATATTATTTTATAAATAATATAGTTTTAGAAACTATAACATTTTGCAATTTAATAAGAAATAACTTATTCTTTTTTTTTATAGTTTGGACAAATTTCTCTTTCGTTAAACACTTATAATAATGTTAAAATAATTAAAAACTTTTATTTAAGAATAATTTAACTTCTAAAATGATTTAATTTAGTTAAATTTTAATGACCGTTCAAATTAAACTTGGAAATATAAGATATAAAAATTATAGCAATTAAAATTAACTGAGAAGATCTTTTTAAATTGTTTCGAAAATTTAAAAATATATCTTAAACGAAATAATAAAATTAAATCAAAAATACTTTATATTAATTATTGGTTATAAGCAAACTTTCTAAAGCAATATATAAGATTAAATTAAAAAAATACAATACCCGGGTGGTACCTGTCTCACACCCCCCACTTTTATTATAGTAAAAATAATAAAAGAAATTATCTTACAAGCCAAATCTAGGTCGAAAATCACGAATTTAATAATTAAAAAACTTTTTGGTAATACTTTGAGGTATTATGACCTTAAAAAATTTATCGATTTATCATAAAATTAAAAACATAAATAGTTAAATTATGATAATTTTTGGTGATTTTTTCCTCTAACAATTTTCCCTTCTTAACTTATAATTTCATTTATACTGAATCTTCGAGACTATTTTAAATTGAAATAAGACTTGTTGAAGTGAATAACCAATTATTTTATGAATAATATTGTTTTTTCACTCCAAATATCAGAATAATTTGTCTCGAAGATTCAGTATAAATGAAATTATAAGTTAAGAAGGGAAAATTGTTAGAGGAAAAAATCACCAAAAATTATCATAATTTAACTATTTATGTTTTTAATTTTATGATAAATCGATTAAATTTTCAAGGTCATAATACCTCAAAGTGTTACCAAAAAGTTTTTTAATTATTAAATTCGTGATTTTCGACCCAAATTTGGTTAGTAAGATAATTTCAGTTTTTATTTTTACTATAATAAAAGTGGGGGGTGTGAGACAGGTACCCCCCCCAATACCCTAAAAGTTACATATAAATTTTGATTTAAAAATTTTATTCATAATCCAATCAATCAATTCATTTATGAAATTACAAAATATTTTGTTGGATTTAATTGCCTAATTTTATAAAGTTTGATCCAACGACTAAAATTTAGTATTAAATCTATTTTTTATGTATTAAATTCTGAAATTGAATACATCTATTAACAAAGATGTTGGGAAATTTTTTCTTTATGCTTATATAACAACTATGAGTAATAAACCTATTGAAACTATAGAAATAAGTATAAATATCTTGTCCAATAATGAAAATAAAGATTCTAATAAAAGTTTGCCATATTATTTTATAGATCAAAATCAATCTTTGAATATAAATGATACTTTGGATAATGAATGTAAAATAAACGATTTAGAATTGATCTCTCAATCAACTATAAAATATATAAATATAAATCTTAAGTTAACTACAACAATTTAAATACCTTAATGCTTTAAACTGTACATTTATATTATTTATTTAATTTATGAAGTTGAGCTAGGCAAATCGAAAACCTTCACTTAAAATAACTAAGAATAATTTACATTCTAACCTAAAAAAGTTGACATTGGAACTTATTAAATATCGATTACTGTGAGAGATCAAAATAAGAATCTAATCAAAATTAAATATAAAATTAAAATTTAAACTTTAAATTATTACATTCAAAGTATCAGTTGAAAAGAAGAAATTGGCAAATAGTTGTATGAATAAAGATTAATGTTAGCCATATATTCTTGATATCAATATGGAAGGGGTCTTGACAGTAAATTTAATTATAAAAATATTTTTACATATAAATGATTATTAATGTTTATTTTTTCCTAAAAGTATTGGTATTCCAAGTTCAGATTTGTACTAATTAAATAAAAAAATTAAATAAATACTCAAATGTTACCAAAGATCTTGCTTTCAAAATAATATATTTAAAATTTAAATTTATTAAATAATTTTTAGCAGCAGTTCAGTTGATACATTTGTTTAAACTGTAGACATAAAAGAGTTCACAAAATAAAGGATGGTACTTTAACTTGGATTCTTAAATCCATAGTAATTAAAAATTTAATTAATTTCTTTTGTATTCGATACAGTTCAAATTTATATTAAAAGTAATTAATAACTCTTATAAATTGCATAACTTTATTTCTTAATGATTAACATTTTTTTAATTTAAATATTTCTCATTAAATTATAAAGTATTTTTAGTTTTTTAATAAAAGCAGAAATAAATTATATTTAAATTTATATATCTTTTGTATAATTATTATTTAATAGTAAACAAATATATTTTATTAATAAGTCAACTTTTAATGTATTTTTTGCTAAATTTAAAAATAAATAATAAATATTTAATATATATAGTACATCTCCTAGTAAGATGTATGTCAATTCGAGTAATTATATTTTATAGGGATATTACACCATATAAATCACCTTCGTCGATAATTTTAATTATTATGTTTACTATAACCGCTTCTTTAGAAGCAATGTAAATTATACAATTTTTAATGCATATAAATTAATTTCTATTAAAATAATTAAAAATAAGTATATTTAATTTTTGCCAGTTTTATTAACTCTTTGTATTTCATAATAAATTAAAAGAGTTTTCAGAAAATCATTTAGATGAAATTATTTGGATAAAAATAGTATTTTTTAAGCATATTTTTATACGTGATAAAGTAAATTTGTGATATAATCAATGTAACTTATTTTATTCTTATTGAATATATAAAATTAATCTTAGCAATGATTTTGAAATAGAAGATGGACTCTAAATATCAAGTCAGATACCGCCTCAATCATCAAATTCAAGTAAGAATATTAAATTTAATTGTCATAGCTTTAATGAAAACGGCTAAACAAGCTTTTCAACTGATTGACTCCTCTCTTACTGGTAGTGTTGTCTCTAATTTGTTTTTAGCATTTTTTCTGGGAGTCTCTCTTAAATAAATTTGGAGTTTGTTAAACACTCTACAGATCATAACTCATATACCACTTTTAGGAATTACTATGCCATCAAATCTAATGATATGATATTATTGTTTAAAATATACAATTTATGCTTGCAAACCATAATAGATATTTCTAATATTAATTTAGTACCAAAAGAATTAACTGATTATATCTTGAAGGGTATTGATTCTTCCTAAAAGAGTGCTAATGATGCTTTTAATCAAATGGATATCTTTTGAAAAAATGATAAAAAGATTTCTAAATTATATTTAACTATAGTTTAAGCATTACTAATTTAAGTTTTATAGTAATAAATACCTGTAGTTAATTTTATGTTTTTATGATAATTGAAATAAAATTCTCATATATTTTATCCACTATTAATCTATCTTAATACATTTTTAAGAGAAAAATTTTATTGTAAGTTTAAAAAAAAGGTTTTCTTACTATCAACACTAATGATAATATATTATTTATCATTTTAAATATTCATTTCCATATTTGTTTAATAATATTCTACGATACTCGAATTAATTCTTTTCAAAAAATATTGGTTCAATGGTTTTGGTACTAATTTAAAATTATAAGCATTTATATTTATTATTTTGCTGACGATTGTAATTGCATCATTGATTTTGATTATGATCTTAGCAAAATAATCAAAAAAGTATTATAAGTTCTCATATTTATAATTAATGTTGATTTTATGAAATTGTTTTATTTTTAATTAATATTCAATTATTTCAGTAAATTTATTTTTATTTATCACTCCATAACATGATAAATTTAATTTTAAAAGAATTGTTTTTAATGGCATATTTAATTCCTAGAAGGAATAAATAAATTCTAATGGGAAAAATTAGAGAGTATTTCTATCATATATGGCCGATAAATTTAAACAAATGTTGACAAAGCTTTTGAAACACTCTTAAAATATATTGAAAAATTAATTGTCTTTGAAAAGCATCAAGCATAATTAAATTTATCAAAAGTTTAAGAACTTGATCTTCTATTATAGTTGAATTTCTATAATATTAATGCCAATTTTAGGATCTAAGATATAGTGGTATTTGTAAAAGATAAACTAATGTTTGCATCAATTATTACATACTTTGCTAAAACTTATCTCAAGTTAACCTTAAATGTATCACTGTAATTAAATAGGGTAATTTATTTCAAGTTTAAATACGATTTTTAGAGTTCAGTAGATGACACATCTGAATACTTAAAATTAATATAGATTATAATTTATATGAATTTATTCCTTCAGTATTAATGTTCCTAGCTTTAATAGTTTATCCATTAATAGTAGCATTATTTATGGAATAGAGACAAAATCAACTAAACTAGCAGAATTTTACTAATAGATTTGGAGCATTCTATAGCTATATTTTACCAACACATAAATTTACAACTTATTCGATGTTTGTGTTTATAATTAGAAGGACTATTTATGCAATCACTCTAAACTTTATTTAAGTTTAGCATTAAATTAATTTCATAAATAAAGTTTAGTATTCTTGAAGAATTATGGAGCAATTCAAATCCAAATATTGTAATCATAAAACATTATAATTGTATTTGATGATAAAGTTTAGTTTTATATTCAGTAATATGTTGTATGCTCAGCTTAATCAATTTATTGATAATAAAAAGTACAAGAGCTTACAAAGATCAAATTGATAACTTAAATGAGTCAATACCCATTTTTTAATTAAAATTCATATTAAATAAATTGAATAGTATTTTATAATTAATCACTAATATCCCCCCTATTATTCTTAAGAAAATTTAAATTTGTTAAATTAATAGGGATTAAAATTTTTTAAAAATCAAATGTTTTCTATTATAAGTTAAATTAAGTAATACCTAAAGAGGAATTATTTGTTAATTTTTGTATTATATATAAGCAAATTACATATAAATCTTTTTGCAAAAAATATGCGAAGACAATTTTATATTATTCAATAATTTTTTTATTTTTAAATTCTTAACATTTTAACAACTTTAAAACATGATGACCGACAGATTAATTAAAATAATCGAAGCAAATATAATTAGAGGTAAATTTTGTAGGCTTTTAAGGTCTGTAAAAATGTTTTTGATTTATAGATCAATTATTTATTTAAGCATCATTTTATTTTGATAAAGGAAAAATTCTATTAATTTATACTATCATTAAGATTACATAATTAGCAAAAAGGTATTGAAATTATTAAAATCAAAAAAATATTTATAATTGACTTTAAGATATACCTTGATCAACAGAAAGTATCTTAGTCAAATGTGACCACAATACTTTATAATTATTTTGAAATTTATAGTTTTTTAGGTTAAATCAATAAACGAATTCTCAATATTGATAATTAGTGTATGTATGTTTGGGTTGACTGATTTCCAATAAAATCTTGACACTAAGTATAATTTTGGATTTGCTATTGTAGCTATTGTATTGTAGGAATACATTTGAATTTGGAAAATTAATTAAAAATAAATAAATATTAAATCAAAATCTTTGCAGTTAAAGTTGGCCAATTTATCCCTGGAGCGAGATAACTCGACTTTAAATAAACACTTCTAAATTCAATAAATTATACCCCTCACATTAAAGTCGAGTTATCTCGCTCCAGGGATGAATTGGCCAACTTTAACTGCAAAGATTTTGATTTAATATTTATTTATTTTTAATTAATTTTCCAAATTCAAATGTATTCCTACAATACTTTTAAATATTATCTTCAATATGAGCGTGTTCTTTATATTTATTATTAGAGTTGAATTTATAAAAAAAATAAAATGGACCTTTGGTTGGAGTTAAAGGTTTGAGAGATTAGACTGTATCTCAGATTAGACTATTAAAAATAATATATATATTTAAGCAAGATCTACTACATAATCACAAAATATTAGCGGAAAACTTCAAGACATCATAATTTGTGCAATCTAAGGTTTATTTTTTACTCTATATAACTTGTAAATTCCTTTAAATAATTAAATTATATTTAATTTTTAACAAAATAAAAACAATTTTAAACAATACTATATTATAAATCCTAGTTAGTTTTTTTTACAATTCTTCATATATCTAATAAAATCCATGGTTTTAATTATAAAGAAGACCGTTTATAAATGTAAAATCTATCAATATTATAAAATAAATTTTTAAAAAAATAATTGCTGAAATATAATGTAAGTTTAATTGCTTAAATTTTTTATTAAAACCGTTGATATGTTAAGTTTTATTAAATTTAATCCTTAAGAATTTAACAGTTAGTAATTGTTTTTTTTTAATTACTTTAATGGTGTGTAAAGATTAATCTAAAGTAATCTTAATATATAATTTTTTACTAATTTTTAAAATAAAAAAAATATCATTGTGAAGACAAAGACTAATAAACTCCTATATATTTTATTAAAAAAGTAATTAGTTTCAATTCAAAATATATTTGAAAAATAGTAAAGAAATAAACAAAGAAAAAGTAATTATGATTTGAAGATATAGTAGATAGAGCAAGAATTGGAAAAAGAAATATTAAAATTAATTTAATATTTTTTAAATTAATTATAAAATTTTTTATGTTTAATATGCATAATTTTAATTAATTTCCCAAGCAATTGAGCATTAATTTTTAAAATTATAAATTTATTATTAATTGATATGATATATAAAAAAATTCCTGAAACAGAAGAAATAATAAGAATTATGAATTTCAAATATTTAATTTTTCAATATAAAAATAAGTAGGGAATATTGTTGCAATTTATCTTCAAATAATATATGAAGCTAAGTATTATCATAAAACTTCTAAATTTATTTTAATCAAGTTTTCATGCTATATAAACTAAAATATTATAGGATATTATTGAGATTAAGAATTGACAAAGAATAAGGAAAAATATAATTTTTAAAATTTCCAATAGCCTATTAGATATTAATGATCAACTTTTTTTCTTTTATAAAATTCACAAAACTTGCATAAATTTTCTTCTGGTAAAGAAATTTTAAACTTGGAGTTATAGTTTTTGATTATTAGTAGATAATATTAATTTATTAGCAAAATTTCCCAGTAACTCAATTTAGTGAATTAATAGAAATTTTTTAAAAAATTAGCCATTTTCCCTTTATTTTAACTATATAAAAACAAGTTTAATTAATTTTATTTTCCTAAATTATTGCAAATATTTTTTTTTCCAATTTGAGCTTAATTAAAGTTTAAAAAATTAAATTTAATAAACTTTGATTTTTCAGTAAAAATATTATAGATTAAATAAAATATTTCAAGAGATAAACTTCAAAGAATTTTCTAAATAGAAACATTAAAATCAAATTTTAAGCGATAAATCAATCTTAGTTAATATTAAGCAAAAGCCTATAAAACATTCTATTATTTTTACTTTAATTTTACTTTTTATTATAATTCCTAAAAAATAACTAATGAGAGTTAAAATACCTTAAATACAACTAATATAGATACAAGCTATGATTATTTAGTATATAATTTCTCTACAGGAAATATAATTAATTTAATTAATATCATTATTTTTAATTTTATAAACTCAAAATTCATAAAACCCTCAAACAATTAATATTCATAATTAATTTTCTAATAAAATTTTCTTTTTAAATTAAAGTCAAACTTGACATTATTAATATTGAATTAATTATTTATTTTATTTTAGTGGTTAATTTAACAATGATCCAGTGCATCTAAATAATTTGAATAAATAAAGTAACATGATGCCTTTAGGCATATAATAGCTAAGACAAGGAAAAATATTTGAGGAATTAAAATATAATAAAGATCTTTAAAGCACATTTAATAAGCAAGGAATTTATAAAAATATGGCCAATCAAAATGTTAAATTTAAATTTTATCTTAATATACTATAATTCTTTTAAATTTTATTTATCACTCCACAAAAAATGAATTTAAATAAAAGAATTTATTATTTATTAATAAGACTCTAAAATAATTTAAATAAGTCGAATCATATCATTTCGTCAACTTTTTTTTACAAGAATAGAGCAACAAATTTTAATATAATAACTAATTACTTCTTGTAAAATAAATGCGAAGATTATTTGATTATTTAATAGAATATAATCAAATTATTTTGTAAATAATTTTGTTAATTTTTTTATAATAAATACAGTTTAATTTTTATAAATTGTATGATTTTTATCTTGAGATCGCTAGGTATTACTCTTTATTATAATATATTTATTAATATAATATTCAGTCTTTATTATTTTTATCCTTCTATAATTCACGAAAGAATCAAATTGACAAAAATAGTTTAATAATTAATTTTTCACGAAACCTTTCAGACATTTAAAATATATTGATTTAATTTTCAAATTAACTTATTTGTGATAATTTTTCAAGACATTTTTTTCCAAATTGAAAATTAAACTATTCTTAAAATTTATAAGCTTATTATTAAAATGCTAAGCAATATTTAATTTATAGGTGAAACTACAATTAAATTAATTTTTTACCAAATATATATATAGAAAAAAATGAGTAAAATGTCGATTTAAATAAATTTAATCAAGGAGAAAGAGTTTAATATGACTTACTACCTGAAAAATTACCATAATAATAAATGAATATAACAAGAGAAAATATGAATGTATTAATTTTTGAAGAGAGACTCAATCATTTGAAGAAAAAGTAAGTTTATGGAGAAATTAAGAAAATGTGATTTGCCAACTTAATTTTTTATATAATAATTATGAAAATAATCTTAGCAAATTTTAATTTGAGTTTTTTAATTAATGGAAATTGTTAGCTTTGGCTAATTATTTAGTAAAAAACGTTAAATATAATTAGGATAAATTGAAGGACAAGGGCAACAAAGAATTCAAATTAAGCCTTATTATTTAATTTAGTGACTCAGTAATATTAAACAAGTAGGAATCTGATTATTTATACTTGACAAAATCTTGCAAATACCAACCAAGATCGGAAGCTAGACAAGCTTTTCTGCTTAAAGAAAAGCTAGTTAATCTCTTAACTATAGCATTTTATTAGAAATTGGCTGAAGAGCCTGATCAGGATCAGATCGCATATGGGATTACATCTCCGTCATTACTCATAACAAATTTGAGAAGCACAATTATCATTCACTGATTTAAAACAACTAGCCGGTCTGGTAATCTAACCAGGGACCGTCCTACATCTGGGCAGACTACATCCCCGCTGACCAAGTCGTGATTAATTGATTAGTAATTAACAAGATAAGAATTTATACTTTTGAAATATAAATATTAAAATTAAATATTTATTGATTAAAAGAATACAAAACAGTCTTGTAATTATTAAATATCAAAAAAGTTTTAAAGTTTATAAATAAATCAATTAGATAAATTATCTTTATATCATAAATGAAATAGGTATTATGCATGCTTATGATCCTCATTCATAATATTTAAATAACATAATCAACACAAGCTAACGTAAGACAATTTCCAATTCTATTTGAATACTTGTATTCCTTGGAAGAAGATGGAATAAGTTTTTATATATTCGAATTTATAAAATTTAAATAATTATATCATAAATATTTGATGAGAAATACCCATATCGATATACATTGTTTTATTATAAACTTTTAAATTGCGATTTAATGTAAAAATATTTTATGTTAATGTCAAATATTTTTATTGATCTATAATATAATTAATAAGCTTAGACATAGATAACTATCTAAATTTCCTTGTTTTAGCAATAACTAAATAAGGATCTTCAATATATTTTTTTAATATATTTTTTACTTTAACATTCTACTAAGCTCTATCATACTTTAAATACAATATTAATTAAGCCAATGAAAATTATACACATACCTGTGATTTCCATTTAGGCTATGAGATTAATAAATAATTTAATCAATTAAATTGCTTTGATATATAAAATTAGTGATTCATAATCTTAGGCCATTGAATTAAATTATTATTGATGCTAATGGTAAAGGAGCTGTCTTGATTTAAATATAAATAATGATTCATATTAAAATAATATTATTATTATAAATATTTGGAATTCTTGTATACTGGTTAAGATTCTATTAAAAATTTTGCATTATTGCTAAATTCTTATTTTCTATTAATCTATTCAATTATAATCTATATTGATTATTATTTCATATATTTATATTTTTGGGTGGTACCAGTGTCACACCTCCCTTCTAATTTCTCCGTATATAAAACAAATATCAACCGACAAAGCAAATTATTGTCAGAAATCACGATTATAATATTTAAAAATACTTTTGGTAAATTTTTGGGGAATTATAACTTGAAATATTATAAATTTACAACAATTTGAAACATGTTTTTATAAATATTTTTATCATATTTTTTAATGATTTTGTTCATTAAAATTCTCAATATAACTTAAGTATTTCGAACCGTTAAGCTAAATGATATTTATAATATATAACTTTAAAGAATAAAATGATTAATATCATAAAAAATCACCTTATCTTCATTTTTAAATTATCATAATTCAGTAATATCTTCTCCTAGTTTCAGCACTTGAAATTCTAAAAATTTTATTGTCAATTTTCATGAATAAATAAAAAGAAATCATGTTCAAAATATAAAAAAATCATATGCCATTCATTTTGTTGTAAATTTATAATTGTTCGAGTTATATCAACTCAGAAAGTTACCAAAATCATCTTTAAATATTTTATAATCGTGATTTCTGTAACAAATTTTGATTGTGGTTGATATTTTTTAAAATATTTTTGAAAAACATTTTGGGGTGTGTTAGATAGGTACCCCCCCTTATATCTATTGCATTAGTTTTTTTTAAAAACTAAATTTAATATAATATTAATTTATAATTTAGTTCTATTAAAGCATTAATGAGATTCAACATAATTAATTAAAAAGTAGATCAGTTGATCTATTTTGAAAACAGTAATGAAAGAACCATCACTATTCCATAAATTTTTAAGTTAATTATACGTTTTATAGAAATTTAATTAAATTAGATTGAAACTTGCTCTGAGGGTAAAAAGTTATACTTCCTCAACAAGACAATCTAGAAGAATCCTGACCTTATGGAGTGTCTACACTTCATAAAAAGATTGCCCTCACACTCACTCAAATAGATAGTTTAGGGACTATACTAAGCTTATTTAGCAGGATTCTATAAAATCTCAAGAGGCTACAAAATTATCTTACTAAACCTATTCAATCAGATACTAAAACAATGCGCTAAACTGAGACAACAAATCTTACTCAAACTACAACACACCTCATTCAGGACCACACACCAATAACAACATCAATTTAACATAGAACTTATTCTAAACCCAGATCTGCCAGAATCCAATGAGGTCTTTGTATATAAACATGAACTTCAACTTACATTAATACAATCAATCTTTACAGCCATAACGCTCGTATTTACTAACCCAACTAACATTAAACACGTGTTTAAAATTAAAGAATGGCCCTCAAGATTAGTATTAAATACCTCCCATATAGCGAACGTCATTGAGCTACCGAACTAACTAAGTACAGACTTAGCCATACTAAAACTAACGGAGGTTTTCTAAGAAGTTAAACTCAAAGATGTCTCATTCACAGAAGACCTAAGATAGTCAAACAAGAAAGATATAAAAATGTCCAAACAATCCACCCAAGCTCACTCCCAAGATGTATAAATGGAAGATGAGTTCTAAATAATTCAAAAAAGACCTAGCCCCCACCCAAAAAAAGACCTCGCATACTAAGTGTGTAACTAGCGTATCCAAGAAATTAATTTAATGACGCAGGCACTTAAACTAATGACGCACATACTATTTAATAATAAAACAAGTTACAATAATCAATTAAAGATTTAAAATTTAAATATACGGAGGCCAAATATATTAAGGGACTAGTCACAGATAAACACTGGACTGTACTGAACTTGAAGTTAATAGCCTTGCCAAAATTGCCTAAAATGCTTTGCCCACAAATGTATACGCGGATCTAGACCTAAACCAATAGCAAGACTGGCAAGCTTTCGGTCAAAGCCTAACAAAAGATGTTCTAAAAATTCCAATCATATACTAAAGTCTCATATTCTAAAGCAGACTAGATAAAACAAAAATTCTACTAGTCATGGAAAACTAAGATCTAGAAACAGAACCCCCAGATAAATGGTTCTAACTAATGACAAGCACCCCTAAACCAGGGGATATATACCTCCAGGAGTAGGAATAATCAATGATGACCCAGAAGCCTACAAATACCTGATGTATGTTGATTAAATCCTAATACAATCAGAAGGTATTTCAAGACCAATTATGCTACAATCACTAGCCTTCATAACAGGCATAATTTTTAAACCTAATAGAAGAAGACAAGTAAGATGACATTGTCAACCTCATGAATGAATTGGTCGACAAAATAATAGGTCTCACAAGATGAAGAGATTATCCACGAGGAGGAGTTGAAAAATTATTATAACTTCAACCCCCTCTTAAAAGAAATTATGGATGTCGATGATTAAACACAACCAGACTAATGATTAAAAGGGCTAGACTCTTACATATGCTAACATATATAAGATCGGTTGTCTCCAGAGACCTCAATGTGATCACATTATTATTATTATTATTATTATTATTATTATTATTATTATTATTATTATTATTATTATTATTATTATTATTATTATTATTATTATTATTATTATTATTATTATTATTATTATTATTATTATTATTATTATTATTATTATTATTATTATTATTAAACGTTTTTTAAATCACAGTGGCTTTTAGAAGTGAACTCAGAATTGTTGTGCTTTTGTTTCACTCATCTAGAAACTAAAATAAATGAGTTTTTTTAATTATTCTAGAAGCATTGATAATAAAGCAAGCATATTAGTTTTTAATTGATAAACAGATTAAAGTTTCAAGTATGAATACTCAGTTGAATTGCCAAATGGGGTGTACTATAATTTTAAAGTATATGATAAATTTACTAACCAAAAATTAATTACATATTTTCCTCTTTATATTATATAATTTAATTAAAAATAACTATAAAAACGGCATATATGAAATAAATGCTAATCAATTGAGTTTTTCTGTGTTTTATTTTTATAATAGTTTTTCGTAATTAAATAAGAGCAATACTTTTTTTAAAAAAAATATATTTTTATTCGAAGAATGAGTACATGTAATTTGATTTTAAACATTATTTTTAGTAAATTATTTTTTTAATTTATTTGATAGCTATAGATAAGATTTACATCAGTAAGGATAAATGAAGGTAAATAGACACTTCTGTAATTATTGTAATCTTATAAATTTATTAAAAAGTTAATAACATATTAATAAATCAAATAAAATTTAGTAAATTTAAGAAATGTAACTTGCAATAATCAGTTTGCAATTAATCGTAACAATAACTTCCAGGTCAAGAATTAATAAATAATAGTTTCATACAAAATATAAATTAAAAGGTTTAATTAAAGAATTTGTAAGTGTCTTCGTCAGTTCGGTGACAGAAATTAGTTACATTTGCTATCTTGATATTAGATTATTAAAATTTACTAAATATAATGATAAATAAAGTAAAATTAATTAACTAATAAATGTTTTACTTTTTAAATCTAAATAATAACCTTAACATTAACATCAATACCGTTTCCCCTAAACAAGGCCAAAACCCAGAAATTCGAAAATATTAAATTACCAATAGTAGTGCCTCTTATGCCAAAATATAAATCAAAAATAATTTTATGTTATAATATAATTTTTCATCTATTAATATGGCTACTGCTCTCAAATCTTTTTTTTATTTACATATAAATTAATAATCTAAAATTTAAGCTTATTTGAAAAATTTAATAATTTAATTATATTATTTATAATTGACTAAAAAATTTATTATAGCAAGATAAATTTAATAAGAAAAAATAAGCAATTTATATTAAATTGAATATTTGTACAATAATTTTTAATTGTTTAAGTCCAGAAAAAGTTAATTTATATCATTCATTATTCAACCCGATTTAGACAAATAACTAAGAGTATTTATTTAGTTTATTTAAATTTAATAGAAATAATAACATGTTATTTATAATAATCGTAGTTAAAGATTAATTGACTTCCCCAACTAAACTCTTCTTATTGAATTATTTTAATTAATTTAAAATTCTATGCAATGGCCTATCACAAAGTAAAAAATATCTTAATAAAATTTAAATATTAAAGCATCAGACTATTTTGTCTACATAACAGGATATTTAAACTTAGGAACTGCAACTTAGAAAATATATGAATCTGTAAAATAATATTCAATTAGTTTATATTATAGTTTTAAGTATCTGCTCTTGGTTCAACTCATATTAGATTTTATTTGGGTTTATTTTACTCAAAACTATGAAGGAAACTTATAAATTCATCAATAAAAAATTTTAAACAAATGATGGTCAAATAAAGATAATGGCTGTAATATCATTCAAAACCCCAAAACCGTTTCAGTAGTTTGATTGAGTTTTTTATGCATAAAAGTAGACTATTAGTGCATACTTTATTAGGGTTTTAATAGGGTTTATGTAGGGGTTTAATGTTTAAATATTAGTATTTTAAGTAAGTATATGCGAGGTTTGGGGTCTGTTTATGACAGTGAGTATATAGATTTATTGTTTAAGTTGCGATATGGATGCGATGAATATAGTGAATAACTCAAGCCTGTTCTGAATTATACGTCTATAGCAAGGCTACTCCATAAATCTCCAGCAACTGTGAGGTCTCACTGTCTATTAGCATTGAATTTAAAGAGATAGCATCTTAATTCTAAGCCTAAGAGACCCTTAAAATTTTAGCAGCATCATATCGATTATCTAATTAATGATAAGACTCTTAAATACTGGGCTCACTTCTCTCTGGCCTAGAGAGCTGTGATGTTTCATCGCCAATATCCTGAGCTTCACATCTGCTTAATCTATAGCAAACATATATAAAAAGAATGGAATATCTTAAAAGACACTCAATCGCATTAAGAGAGTGAATGACTTTAATGTTCCATTTTATAAGAATAATTTAAATTATATATTCGATTAAATGCAGAGCTCTTACATAATATAAAGTTCATACACGCTGATGAAGCTGTATTTACATTCAATACATTTATATCAAGGTCTTGGTACAAGAGGTATAGTAATATAGAAGATTATGAATAAAAAGTTAAGATACAAACTCATGCAATCCTTGGTAGAATCAGTGAAGATAGTGGCTAAAGACTTATGTCATCCACCCTCGCTCTATAAAGACTGAATAATATATTAAGTTCTTACAATAACTCAGAGAAAAATAAGCTGAATAAAAGATTATTCTGTTCGTTGATAACTTATCAGTTCATAAAACTAAAGACTCAAGAAAGGAATATAAAAGGCTAAACATAACACCTGTATTTAATGTTCCTTACACCCCTTAGTTTAATGGAATTGAATTATATTGGGGTTATTGAAAGGCCATTATAAGAAATTGCTGCTCTACCATCTAATGCATGATTAAAAGATAGATACAGTCGATTTTATTAAGAGTACTGCTAAGAGAAACAGCGATGAAAAAGCTAAAGTATGCGCAAGAGAAGGGAGATTTTGTGTATATAAATAAGTTTTAGATTTAAACGAATAAAAGTTCACATATTAATTTGCCCGAAAAGGGAATCGGCTTCTTTTCTTCCTCTTAAGGCTTGCTTGGGCCTATGTTTCTTCTCTTAGTGCCAGCCCCTACATATATGTTCATCTCTTCTAGCTTTTATAAAACTTTGAAAAGCCTCTTACTCAATTCATGTTTTACTTGAGACTTTCTCTCTCTGATTAATTTGCTGCGCTCTTTCATCAAGTATATAGCAGTATCAGGTTTTTATATAAAGTTAGAAGACTAAGCTTACTTGAGATGAAAGGATGCTTTTGAAGTTTGTACAGCAAGGTGTCACTTATTTTAATACCTTGCTTCTCTTTTTTTAAGGAGAGATGCTGTAGCGTTTCTTATGAGCTTCTTAAATAACTTCATTTAAGTACTCAGGTTTCAGAGTTCAAGAACACCAAAGAAGAAGTTTCTCTCTGGCAACTTATTAGAGAGCTATAGCTTTTATGGAAGGTAGAAAGCTACGTCCGGATCACTCATAGCATCGTCATATAGGTTTGTCACTGATATTTCAGGGTAGTTATGTATCTCTATCATCATAATTTCATTAGACTTAAAAGCTTTTTTCTCTTCACTCAGTAAGGCTTTTAAGAATGAGATTATAGTTCCCTCTTAAGTCGGTAAGAACAATCCAACTATTATTGATTTATTAATCTTACTAGAACTTACCTTGCTATACCAAATATCTATACAGGTCCTCTTTACTTCGAAATTTTCCTATTAAATCTTGATATTAAATTCTCTTCATTGGAACATTCATAGACTCCATCTTGCTTCCTCTTCTAGAAATGTTAATGAAATTTAAAATTATGGATATCCATTAAAAGTTTATTAAAATCTTACTAATAAATAGGGAGGACCTATTGGAGGTCAACCTTAAAAAGATATGCGGAGAAGCATTGAAAAACTTACTCAAAGTTTCTGAGATTGATTTCCATTTTTATCAATCTATCTCCATTAAATTACTCCTAATAATGTTTAATTATTTTTGGAGGTCCTCCAAAATAAGTTCAAAACTTATAGGAGTTAAATGTTAAGGTTAAAACTTAATTAGGAGCATATTAAATTAAAAAATCTTAAATAACTTTACCTCCAAATTAAGTTCAAACTTGATTTGGAGGACCTCCTAGAGAAACAAAACTTCAATAGGAGTATTTTAATTTACTAAAATGTAAAAAATTCTCATGAAATATGTCAACTAACAGTTTTTATGGTTAACTAATTTTCTTACCTCTCAGCAAAGAATCTACCAAAGTGCCTTATACTCGACTACTATAGTTAATCAAGGTAAATTTTATCATTATTATAATAAAATCTATCAGCAAACTAAAATGAGCGCTAACCTGTTAAGAAGAGCGGCATTACTTGGATCAAGCCAATAAAAGTTATCATTCCACAACCAAGAAAAGTAGAGACCAGAGACGCTTGTACTCAGTGGGAGCCTACTTATGAAAACTTTGACCAGTCTAGCTTTGAGATTTAAATATAAATTAAGTAGAAGGTTATCAAAGAAGCTGTGCAAATTGAGGAAGAGGTAAAACAACCCGCCATAGAGCATTAATAAATACAAGCCAAAGTTGACTATTAATGCAAAGAATGCAATAAAGTTTTCCCTTACAAGTCAACTAATAAGAGACACTTGAGAGATATACACAACGATATGCCAAGGATAATCTCAAGCTTAAAAAAAAGATGGGAAGTATGTCTGTGAGTTCTGTGAGAAGCCATATTCTCATACTAGAGACCTCAAAGTACACTAAAAGAAAAAGCACAATTAAAGTTTTGTCTTTACTCATGAATCTACAGGGAATAAATTCCTCTAAAAGAGAAGATCAAGAAACCCAGTGGAGTCTCTTAGACTTGAAGTCTAGAAGTAAGTTAAAATGAAAAAGCAGTCAAGAACTTTCCAGTCTCTGAAATAAATAAAATCATGGTTAAAATAGAGACAATGAAGATTCCCATATTAAAAATTATTGACTTAGATTCTTGCCTAGAAAGCTACCTCACTCTTGAAGAAAAAATAGAGAAGAGAGTCATTACTAACGACTAATATGCTTACAAGATATATCCTTTCAATTACTTCCTTGCTGATACAAGTTCCAAAAGGAATTTGCTAATGAGGATTATGCTCTTTAAAAGGCAAAGTTAAATGAGTGCAGGCATATCATCTAGCTTGATGCTATTTTGCTTGGTAAAAATCATGTAGCCTTCAGGCTTCCTTTACTTGAAATGACTTATAGAGAATTCTTATCTGACAATAGATGCCAAAGATAAATTGGCTAGATCGTGCAGCAAATAGTTGAGGGGATTGAAGAGCTTCACAAGCTAGGTTATGTTCATAGAGACTTAAAGCCAGAGAACATCATGATGAACTTTAAGCTTCTTAGAGTTTATATTATTGACTTCAACAGAGCTCAAAGAGTGCAAGCCTCTGCATAAGGAAATGTATACGGCACTCCTGGATATTTCCCAGAGAGAGAGAGGATTGGAGAGATGGAGACACTTAATGGGATATCTGGGCTCTAGCAGTAATAATTATAGAGAGCGACATGCCAAGAAACGATTACATTAGCTGCAGGGGTGAGAGAGATTCTAAGCAGAGAATCAAACAATATCTCGATAAAAATAAAATAAATGGTGGTCTCAGGGAACTTGCATACTCAAATATTATCAAGCAAAGCTAATAGAATTAACAAACAATAGAAGCAATCAAACATCAACTTAAAAAGATAAGATTCAGAGAACTGCCACATGACTCTAAGCTTATGTTTGTGTGAAATATTTTAAAAACTCGCTTGTTATACTCACTTAAAATACTAATATTTAAACATTAAACCCCTACATAAACCCTAATAAAACCCTAATAAAGTATGCACTAATAGTCTACTTTTATCAATCAAAAACTCAATCAAACTACTGAAAGGGTTTTGGGGTTTTGATTCCTTATAGAAAAAAATAAACTAGATTTTAAAGCTTCTCATTTATAGATCAATATAGTTCTAATATAATTTTATGCAAAATTAATATGAATTTTTAGAAATTTTTATTAAAGTCAAGTTTAAATACTCTAAAAAAAGCAAATAATTTTATTAAAAGTAAAATAGCATATATTATTAATGGAGTCTAATATAGTTACTTAATATAGTGAACACATATATTTTTTTTCTTTTAGATTTATAATTTCAAAAAATTTAATGTATTCCTTTGATGTTATTATAAATAATTAAAAATGTATATATCCCCAATTTTTATTCCAAAAAATTGCTAAAAGCTCTTATGATTTTGTACTAACTTTCTATTTTTAATAAATCCTATAAAAATACTAATGGAATATTTTATTTTAATGTATTAAACTTGGGGATACTACGTAGACAAGGTCGACTGCATTTATTCAACTTCAGCAAACTATAATAAAAAACTATTTATCTATAACATAAGTCCGAATAAAGGATGCATTTCTTTTGATATTTACTATACAGCTATTGAAGTTTACTAATATACATATAACAATATATCTAATATTGATAATAATTTTATTAATTATAATGAAGCTTATTAGTTAAACACGAGTCTATAAATAATATATAAAAAAGAATAGATAAATTATATTATATAGGATAATTTATAATTAATTATATCGTACTATTTTACATAAGAATTAGTATAAGTAAATAGCTCTTCAATAGGAGCAAAATAGTTTTAATTTAAAATTAACAATTAAAATTATATTTTTTAAAAGCAACAAATTAGACTTTCAATAATACAAACATTAATTACAATGCACAATCTTCTAAAAATAATAAAAATATTTTAATTAAAATCTAGTATTTTGCCAATAGAAGGCAACAAGGTTTGCAGAGCTATAAGTCCTCCTGATATTACATAAATTACTTTTGAATTATATTAAAAAATTTTAATTTATTAGAATTGGGTGACCCTACTCCTTAGTATTTTTATATTCCTAAGGTAGATATAGACATACCAGGATGGTATCCTTGGACACCTAACTCTTGTACTACGTACATTTAATACAATCTTCTTCTACCGTGTTTATTTTTAATATTTTTAACCAAATCTATTAACAAGTAGTCACATTCAAAACCTCAAAACCCCTTAATAAGTTTTATATGTGTATTTATTGATATGGTTCATTTTGGAAATTAGGGTCCTTTTTGATTAGTTTCATTTCTATTTTATATTAATTTATATTTATTATTTTAATGGTTTAAATTTTAGTTGTTTGTATTTTTACTGTGATGAAATTCTTGAAAATGTCATGTCCATATCATTCTAATATGAAAATTATAATGATCTTAAAATGTTTGTTTGTTTTATTGAGATTACTAAAAAACAAAGCTTAATGAAGAATTTTACTTTCCATTTTTATCAAATGTTAATATCCATAGCTTCGATATTTTTGGATGTCCTTCTAATTAGGTTTGAACTTAATAAGGAGCATTAAGTAAAACTTTAAATTAATATTGTATGTGTACTAAATAAGGTTTTGATATTAGTTATTACCTCATATTTTAAATAGAACCTAATTAATATATACTCCTAATTAAATTAATAGGTTGATAGGACCTTTTTTAATGAAAATGAATGTCAAATATGTAAATCCATTTATAGAACTTGCTTACTACTCCAAATTCTTTCTCCATAATAGACATATAAGTAGATCTCCAATAAGATACCCATATTTAAAAGGCACTTTATTTAATGATGATCTTAAAAATGTATTTATTTAAGTTTGATATACGATTTGCTTTTTTGCTCCTAAATAATGAGTAAAAAGAAGATATATTTTCTAAAAGATCACTTGTTTCTAATATATTTATTTGCTTTAACTCTTAGGAATACTATATAACTTCGCGCAAGTTATCTTTAATTAGTTCTTTATACAAATTAAAATCTCAATATAACAGAGTAATGCTAGAATAAAACATAATCGGGTCTCATTTTTTGAAAAATTCTTTAACGAAAAAGTTTAATATTTATGAATAAGAATTTTAGTTTTATATAATTTATTGATAATATTGATATTTATGAAAAAAAAAAAGATAGATACACTGTTTAAAAATTTTACTGTCACTATAAAGATTATAAAACATTTAAGTAAATATATAAAATCATAAATTTAGTATATAAATTTCCATGAATCAGTCAAAATAGTATTAAAATCTTGAATATAAAAATCCTTAAATACAAAAAATTATTAATATTAGTTACTTATAAAATATTTTAAATTATATTTATTTTGAAGTTTTTTAATAATTTGATATTGAAGAAGTTTGAAATAGGATAGCATAAAATTATTTTTCATTAATGCAAATTATTTTTATAAATATTTTTAAAATTAACTTTTAAGCATTTTAATAAATAATGAGAAATAGAAATCGAATTTGTTTTTAATCAATATGAACTTTCATTTACTCCTAATTTAATACATGAGTAAATTTTAAATAATTATCTAATAAAAGTAACAAATCTTAAAAAATAAATACTTTTTATGTTTAAAATAAATAATTTTGATATAATATAAAACTATGAATAAATCTAATTTAATTTTCCAGAAAAGTAATTAAGTTTCAAGTATTAAATATAAATCAAATTATTTAGTAATAAATATATATAAATTTAATATATAAGAAATGGGCTCAAGTAGTAAAAATATAGCTTTAATCACTTGAGCCCATATTAAATATAATAATAAAAAAATCTAATGAATTTTAAACAAATAATTATAATAGTGTTTGAATAATGCTTCATTATATAATTTGTCATATATTTAGATTTTAAATATTCGCAATTTTTACACTATTTTGACTGAATATATCTTTATCGTAGTCATAACAATAACAATAACTATGTACCAATACTCTAAATAACCCTAAATCCCAACATTAACCAAATCAACCAAAACAAATAGAAAACTCATTAAGGGGTTTTGGAAGTTTTGATTATTGTAAGTACATAATTATTTATTATTATGAGTCAAAATGCTTATTTTTTAAAAAAAAAATAAACTATTTTATCAATAGTGTAGAATCTTATAACAATTCACTAATGGTTTTTAGAATGAATAATCCAGCATAATCATATACTCAGTCAAGTTACTCTAAAAATAAGATAATATTATAGAAATTATAAAATATAAGCTAAAATTAAATAAAAAAATGGGAATGAATCCAAATGCTAATAATACTAATAAATTAATATAAATTTATTTTTTTATTTTTAGCGCTAATGATATAAAACTAAAAATTTCATGACCTATAGTTCATAAAATAATTTATATCAATAAAAGTAAATATATTGAAAACTATTATTGTATAAATACATTTGAATTTGGAAAAATGAATTAAAACTAAAATTAATTTAATATTAATTACCTTTAGATATTCTTTTTAATTTCTCAAAACCCTAAATTTTACACTCTGATATAGTATTAAAAATGATACAGTAATATTTATTGTTATAGTAAATTTATACCATCTCCCAAACGAGAAAAATCCCTTTCCCTGTTATTAGAGGTTTGCTCAAAATCATGATATTTCGCTTCTTATTTTTAATATTTAAAATAGTAATTTCCTCCTGAAATTTAGGGATCTTCTGTATATGAAGAATCAATTTATTTTTATGTTTTAAATCACTTTAAACATCATAAACTACAATGATTATAATATGTAATTAATTTACTTTTAATTCTTTTTTTCTAAAATCGGATGCATTCATTGTTATTAAAATTTTTGTATATAAAAAGCTAAACTTTTCTCTAATAGTTAAGACATATGATATGAATTTTCATGAAGATATAATATCTACTCTTTTATAAACACTCAAATTTAAAAAATTATATAATGAACTTATACAGTTGATCCTAATAAATTATATTCCAGGAATAATAATTAACTCTGTTCAATATTAGATATATGATTAAAGCAAAGATTTAAATTTAATATAAATTATTAAGGTTAAATCACATCGACAGTCTTTAATTATAGAATTTCTTGTGATATAATATATTTAATAGTATATATATTCTATATATTATGAATTAAGTGACAAGATGAATTTTTATTAGCAAATACCTTAGATTGAAATAGAGTATTTTGTGGGTTCTGGTATTTAAACATTTCAATTTTCTAACAAATTCTATTTTCCTCATGAGGCATGTTCATAAGATTTAATTTTTTGATATTATTAATTGTATTTAGACTACAAAATCTTACTATTTAATGATCAAATGGAAGAAAGTTTACCAGCGTTCTTAACCTATAATAGCCTTCTCAAAAATTAAATTTGAATATTGCAAAATGATTTATTTTAATATTATAGAATCAGATATTTATTTTATTAAAATGAAGACTAATTTACATTTTCTTAACAATTAATATCTAAATTCAATAAATTTAAATAATTCATTTTTTAAAAATATTTTAATCAAAAACTTAGATATTAGAACTAACAGTTAAGCTGATGTAAGCATTTATACTTTTGCAGCAGTTTTTATGACTTAAAGTAATGAAATAAAAGCTGCAATTCCAATTTTCATAAATATTTCAAGCAAAGGAATTGATTCAAGTTCTCCTTATTATATAAGTGAAAACATTACTAATAGTAGTAGCACATCAACTAATTAACTATTATAAATAAATATATTTATTTAATTCTTTGAATTCAAATGATTGCAATATTTAAGATGTTAAAATGTTTGCAAAGACAACTTTAAAATATAATTTAATCATATAAATAGATATTAAACTTAGTCACTATTAATACCATAATGCATACAATCATATATTCATGAATTTATTAATTAAATAATTAATGAAGTTGAGTTAGGGAAAACTAAGTCATTTACAATGTTTGAATAAGAAATTTTAACATTTAAAATAATTCATTTAATTTCAATCTTTATAAGTAAATGATAGAAAAAAAATAAAACTATGCATTTTTCATTATATAAATTTTTAGAAAATTTTAAAGACTAATTTTCTTTAAATTAAAGTAAAGTAATACTTAAATAATTTACATTTACACCATAAACTACAAACATTGGCTAATATAAAATTTTGATTTCTATAAGAGATAAAAACAAAAATCTACTCAAAATTATATATTATTTTTATTTTTATAAATTGCAAGTTTCAATTTGATTGTTTAGAAACGACCAATTAGTAATATAGGGTGTTCTGACCGACACCCGACCCCCCCCCGTACCCTCCTTCTTGGTAGTACCCCCTTCTTGTAGTACCCTACTCGGTACTACCCCCCGTACCCACCCTAAAATATCCTATTTCATATCAAATTTTTTATCCTTAGGGTCTAAATCGATTTCCTTCTTGACATCTCGATAGCATAAATTTTATTATTTTATATATAAAATATCATAATTTTATCAAAATTTATAAATTCTATATTAATGCCTTATATGATTTGATTATTAACTTTTGACAAGTTTCACAATGTTTTTCAATATTTTTTTGCCTATCCTTTGTGATAAATATATAAAAAATAATTTTCAATTACAAATTTTACAATTTAATTTATAATTAATATTTGGGCTAAGGTGACAAACACTCACCCCCCCTAAGGTGTACTTTTGAAATTGTATTCTGATAGAACTCGACCTCCTGAGTAAAGTTTTCTAAAGAACTAGTCGTACGCGGATAATAGTTTTTGAGATAACCCACTTCCTAAGTCGGAAAATCACATATAAAATTACAAAATTTGGCTTTAAAAAATATTTGACAAAATTCAAGAAAAACATTTTATTTTCCTATTTCGAATAATTTATTTGTCTTTTAATTAACTTATCATGAAGAATTCAACATTTATCCTCATTTTTATTTGAAGCAAATTTATAGTATAATTTTTAATCTCAAAATATTAAAAAATTTATGCTATTACATATAATTATAATTTTTTTAAACTATAAATTTGCTTCAAATAAAAATGAGGATAAATGTTGAATTCTTCATGATAAGTTAATTAAAAGACAAATAAATTATTCGAAATAGGAAAATAAAATGTCAAATATTTTTTAAAGCCAAATTTTGTAATTTTATATATGATTTTCCGACTTAGGAAGTGGGTTATCTCAAAAACTATTATCCGCGTACGACTAGTTCTTAAGAAAACTTTACTCAGGAGGTCGAGTTCTATCAGAATACAATTTCAAAAGTACACCTTAGGGGGGTGAGTGTTTGTCACCTTAGCCAAAATTAATTATAAATTAAATTTTAAAATTTGTAATTGGAAATTATTTTTTATATATTTATCACAAAGGATAGGCAAAAAAATATTGAAAAACATTGTGAAACTTGTCAAAACTTAAAAATCAAATCATATAAGGCATTAATATAGAATTTATAAATTTTGATAAAATTATGAAATTTTATATATAAAAAAATAGAATTTATGATATCGAGATGTCAAGAAGGAAATCGATTTAGACCCTAAGGATAAAAAATTTGATATGAAATAGGATATTTTAGGGGGGGTACGGGGGGGTCTACGAGGGGGGTACTACCAAGAAGGAGGGTACGGGGGGGTCGGGTGTCGGTCAGAACAATAGGGTGTTATAATTAAGACTTGTGTTAACCCTATATTCTGGATATTAATATGGAAGGATTGATGACAATAAAATTAATAATTGTAATTTAATTCATTTTAGTTATAATATAAGTTTATATTTTCCTAAGTCAATTGGAATTCCAAGTTCTGATTTATATTAAAATGTTACTTAAGATCTCGCCTTCAAAATAATTTACAAAATTATATAAGTTTATTATTTTTAGCAGCAAATAAGTAGAATCATTCGTAAATTATGTTAGTTAGATTGTTTTAGTTAATATCCTGATTGAAAATATCAATGTTAAATTAATTGAGTAAAAAAAGACATTTTATAGAAGTTATTTGATTTATAAAAATATATTCAGAGGTGCAGCATTTATAACTAATTAGATTATTTTAATCCTATGAGTCTTGAGCTAGACATAAAATATAGATTTAATTCATAAATTCAGTTGCCATTAATGATTTTACAAAATAAAAGGTAGTTTTATAATTAAGATTCAAAAACCCATAGTAAAAATAATATTTTAAATAATAAATTTTTATAGTACATATCTTAACAGGATGTAAGATAAATTTTTTGTCATTTTTTTAGGGGTATGACAATATATAGTTGACTTTTAAAGACAATTTTATTTTTATATTTTTAATCGTTTCTTCAAGAGTAATGATTAAATATATTAATTAAATGATTTTGAAATTGAAGAAAACTTATAAATATCAAGTCAGATACCACCTCAGTCGTCAAATTCTAGTAAGATTACTAATTAATTAATATTTTTTAGCTTTAATGAAATCAATAAAGTAGGCTTTTCAACTAATTGACACCTCTCTTACTGGTAGTGTAGTGTCAAATTTGTTTTTAGCATTTTTCCTGGGAGTTTCATTGAAATAAATTTGGAGTTTGTTAAACACTTTACAGATCATAACTCACATCCCACTTCTTGGGATTACTATACCATCAAATCTAATGATATGATTAATTTTCTATTTTATAAAATCTCACGGTTGCTTTATAAAACTATATTGTCTTTTTTATATTAAAAGATAGTACAAAATGGTTGTATTAATAAATATCTCAATAGATATTCCCCATTTTTTTATCGATTCAAAAAATGATAAAATATTGAAATTTTTTAATGCAATTATTATCTGTCTAATAAAAATTTCATAAGAATATTTTATTTTAAAAATTAAAAGAAATATGCTTGCAGACAATAATTGATATTTCTAATGTTAAAATAATTCCTAAAGAACTAACAGACTACATTTTTAGATAATATGATCAAACTACTAAAAGTTCAAATGATGCTTTTAGTCAACTGGATATCTTTTGAATTGATAATTAAACGATTTTCCTTTCAGATATTAACTTTTAAACGATATTCTGATTCAGGTTTTGTAAAAAATATCGGAATTATGGTTATGATACTGATTAAAAATAAAATTTAAACTTAATTTTTCTGGCTGTTGCGTTAGCTTCTTTAATTCTGCTAATTTATTTGACAAAAAAATATCCAAAGTAAGCTTGGTATTAACATAAAAAACTATAAATAACTATTCCATAACTCTCAATTTTAATATAAAACAAAAAGATAATAACTTATAAATATCTCATTAAATTATTAGACTGATCAAAACCCCAAAACCCCTTAATGAGGTTTATAAGTGCTTTGATTTGTAGGGAATTTGTTAGGGGTTGGGGTTATTAATTAAATGCGAGACTAAAATAGTAAGCTTTTGGGGTGTATTTATGATATAGAGTATATAGATTTAGTTTTTAAACCGCGCTATAGATGTGATATATACAGTGAATAAATCAAACCAGTACTAAACTATAAGTCTATTGCGCTATTCTTAAAGCGAAGTTCGTCAACTGTTCGCTCCCACTGTCTTATAGCACTATAATTAAAGCAATAGTAGCTAAATTCTAAGCCTAATAGTCAAAGTTTCTATAAAACCATATTGACTATCTTATTAATGAGAAAACTTTGAAGAATTGGGCTCACTTCTCTTTAGACCAACTAGTTACTAAGTTTTATCGCCAATTCACTGAGTTGAAGATCTCTGCTTAGTCTATAGCCAACATCTATAAACGAAATGGTATCTCTTACAAAGGTGTGAATAGTATCAAGAGAGTGATTGATTTCACTCTGCCATTTTACAACAACAACTTAAATTATATTTATAATTAAATGCAGAGAGCCTAATAGAATAATATTAAGTTTATTCATGCTGACGAGGCTGTGTTTACCTTCAACACTTTCATCTAGAATTCTTGGTAAAAGAGGCATAATAATATAGAAGTATATGACCAGAAAGTCAAGGTATAAACAATTGCAATTATTGGAGGAATTAGTGAAGATACTGGTTTAGAAACTTATGTTATTCATCCTCTCTCTATTAAGACAGAGGAGTATAAAATTTTTTTAGAACAGCTGAGAGAGAAATACTCTGAATAAGAGATTATACTATTCTTTGATAATCTATCTGTTCATAAGACTAAAGAAACAAGGAAGAGTTATGAACAACTTAGAATAACGCCAATGTTCAACGTACCTTACAGTCAATAGTTTAATGGAATTAAGTTCTACTGGGGTATTTTAAAAGGTCATTACAAGAAACTACTGCTATACCCCTTGATGCATGACCTACCTATCGATACTGTAGACTTCATAAAAAAGTTCAGTGAAGAGAGTAGAAAATTAAATGGCTTAAAAGTGTGCTAAAGAAGGGAGAGTGAATGCATATAAATAAGTTTTTTAGTTAAGTTAATGAATATATAAGTCACGTTTAAAATTCTTTAGAGGGAGCTGGCTTCTCTTTCTTTTCTTCTACTTCTTGATTCCCTCCTCCAAGGTTTCTTCTCTTGCTGCCAGCTCCTACATCTATGTTCATTTAATCTGGTGGCTAAATATTTGAATAAAGTATCTTACTAACTTCATACTTTGTCTGCGACTTTTGCCCTCTGTGAAGCTTGCTCTATTCCTTCATCAAGAAGATGCCAGTACCAGATTTTTCTAAAGAGTTAAGCTTCAAATCTTACTTGAAATATAAGGGTGCTTCTGCAGCTCTGATAGCCAGCTCTCACTTATCTTGATCCCTTGTTTGTTCTTATCTTCTGAAGAGATGCTGTACCTTTTCTTATGAGATTCTTGAATAATTTCTTTCAAGTAATCAACTTTGATACTTGCAAGTATGCCAAAGAAATAATTTCTTTCAGATAGTTTATTTGACAACTGCTTCTTAGTAGGCAGGTACTGCGAAACCTCTGAGTCGTTCATAGCATCATCATATAAGTTATTCATTGAGATTTCTGGATAGTTTGAAATCTCTGCAAACTTTACATCTTAAGTTTTCAATGCTTTCTTCTCTTCGCAGAGTATCGCTCTTAGAAATGAAATTTTTGTACCTTCCATCATAGGCAGGAACAAACCAACTACATAATCAAGATGATTTATTATGAGTTCATTACCTTGCTGCACCAGGTAGCGGTGTAAATCTTCCTTGCTTCTAAATCTTTGAATCAATTCTTGTGCTTGTACTCTATTCATTGCATCATTCATTGACTCAATCTTGTTTACAGATCTAAGAAATGATATTCAAATTTAAGTTTATTGATTTCATTATATACCTCTGTAAAACTTACTATTAAATATGGGCATCCTATATGAGGTCATTAGGAGCAGCTCCTAAATGCTAGTACTTTATTAGGAGCTTTAATTAATGCTAGTACTTAATTAGGAGCACCCTAATTTTAATCATAAAATGGCAAAATACCTCCTAAAAGAGTACTAACTTAATTAGGAGCACCTCATAAATTGGTACGTGCTATAATCAACTTATTATTGAAAGTTTAAATTGTTACTTTCTCACCTATATTTAGAGCTGGTTCGTCTCTTAGCACTCATATATCTTCTCTAATACACTTAAAACTTCCCTTGAAACTTGTAGGCTTGCAAAGCTCTCATATAAGCTCTCAGTTATAGAAGCAGTTTTATAATTTTAAATTCAAATTTAAATATGAGCGCTAACATTTTATGAAAAATAACAGCACTTCTATCAAACTAAATGAGACTTACCTTTGGCTTCAATAGAAAGTGTGAGAGCTGTGAGATGAACTATCATAAGAAACTACCAGAGCTATCACTTGAGATCTCTGTTATTAAAATAGAAATTAATAATAGAAAATAAATGGCAAACAAGTGTGTGGGACAAAGAGAGGAGGAGAAAGAGAGAAGGAGAAAGGTATTAATGAAATTCCTATACAAACTGAAGAAGCTGAAGTTTACTTTTGTGAGCTGTGTAAGAGAGATTTCGCTCATAAATCAAGCTGGTATAGATATATGAAGGAGCATAGAGAAGCCAAGCCAAAAGTATACTTAAAGCATGATAAAATAGATGGAAAATATGACTGCTTTGAGCGCCATAAACAGTACTCTCACACAAGAGATTTAAAGAAGCATATTTTAAAAGCCCACAAAAAAGAAATAGAAGTTGAAGATTAAGACACTCAACTGAAGTTGCTCAACAAAAGAAAAGCAAGGGAGCCTCTTTAAGTTGCTGAGCTTTAACAAGCAAGCGAATCAGAGTATGTGAGGATTGCACGCAACCTCTTAGCATCAGAGGTCACTAAAATCATGATTAAAATATAATACAAGAAAATTCCAGTACTTGCATAGATTGATTTAGATACTTCTCTCTAAAGCTACCTAATTCTAGAGGACTCCTATGACAAGAAAGTTATTAAGGATCATCAGTATGCTTACAAGGTATATCCTTTTAACTATCTCCTTAGTGATGATAAATATTAAATGGAGTTTACTAATGATTATTAAGTACTCACTCAGGCTAAGTTTAAAGAGTGCAAATACTTAATAAAGCTAGATGCTGTTCTCCTAGCTAAAGATCATGTAACTTTCAGACAACCACTCTTTGAAATGACACTCAGAGATTTCATAACTGATCAAAGAAATTATTTCATTAATATCAACCTAAGCTATACAAGGTATCAAAGAGCTTCATTAGTTGGGCTTTGTTCACAGAGATCTCAAGCCTGAGAATATAATGTTGAACTTTTCACCAGTAACAGTAACTATTATTGATTTCAACATAGCCTTAAGAGTGGAAGTATCAAGGCTTGGAAGTGTAATGGGAACTCCAGGCTATTATCCAGAAAGATCTAACTGGAGAGATGTAGACTTATAGTGAGATGTGTGGCCTTTAGCAGCAATAATAATAGAGTGCGATATGCCTCGCAACGATTACTACTCTACAAGGTGCGAGAAGGATGCAAGGCAAAGAATAAAGCAATTTATTGACAAAACAAGAGTATCTCAATCAATGAAACAAATGACAGAGTCAATAATAATTAAACCAAACTCAAGATCAGACATATCAATAGAGCAGATAGAGTTGTGGTTAAGTAAGACAAACTTCAGACTTCTATCACATGATCCTAAAGTGCATTTTGAGTGATTAAATTAAACACATTTACTATAAATTTCAAATTAAAACCTATTAACAACCCCTAATAAATTCCCTACAAATCAATTCACTTATAAACCTCATTAAGGGGTTTTGGAGTATTGAATGTTTATTAAATAGCATAAATTAAGTTATTTTATCAATATCTCTGAACCATGTTTTTAGATTTAAATAGATCCTTATTAACATAAAAGATAAATTGATGTTTGGAGCTGCAATAACTTATTTTGCTAAGACTTATTTGAAGATTTTTCTAACAATCTCTCAAGATTTAAAAAATGTAATTTACTCTATTGATTAATTATTATTGATATAGGCTTCGTTTGATGATATTATAAAATGGGGGGGAGTAAGATTCTTGCATTCGAGGAAGTTTCCTGCACTGTTTTTTTATTTATGTTAAATTTAATAAATTTTACATAAATTAACAAATTTAATATTTTTATGACCCATTAAATATTAAGAGCAGATTGTTCATCATTGAAGTAGCTCAAGAAAATATAGTCTAAAATTATATAGGCATGTTAAGAACAAGATAAGCTGAATCAGAATTACTCTAAGAATTGGATACAATATTTGGAACTACTATGGTAAAGCAATATAATATTTAAGATACAGAACCTACAAATATCATATGAAAAATGTCAGAGTTTTTAGAATGTGAAGAGAGATATTGAATATTGATTAATAAATTAAAGTATAATTATAACAATGAAATTAGTCCTGGAGTTGGTTGACAGTTGTTATAAAGATTAATTTAATAAAAAATATTAAAAGATATAAAATTAATAAAAGTGCAGGAAATTTCCCAACCCCAAATAAAATATTTTAATAAAATGACATTTCACAGGTTATTCCAGTGAGCGTGATCTTTGTGTTTCTTATTATATATCCCTTCATTGTCATTTTATTCTTAAATTTGAAAGAAAAGTAATTAGTAGAATCAACATTTATGACTAGATACGGCTCTTTCTATAATTACATAACACCAACGCATAGATTTACAAATTTCTCAATGTTTTTGTTTTTAATCAGAAGAACTATTTATGTCTTAATCCTAAATTTATTGAGTAAATTTATATATAAAAACTAGTTTTAATTTTATGTTTAGTATTCTTAAAAGATAAAAGTGCTATTTAGATTCAATGGGGGGAAAGTTTCCCTCCTCAACATTAAATTCAAAAATATTTGGATGTAATTTTCAAGGTTAATATTTATCCATTGTCTCAATATAAAGTGTCAATATGTTGTACTAATTAATTTAATCAATAACTATATTTGTTTGATAAAATCTTTGAAATATTTTTGTCATGATTATAAACAATATTTTATTTTAAAATATGGATTATTTTAAGATAATTTATGATTCAGATTTTTTTTTATAAATTTATAAAAATTATATATTTTATGTATGGGGCTAAAAACATCTCTAGGGTGCAGGAAAATACTTTTGTGGGGCAGGAATTTTCTCCCCCCCTATTCAATTATTGGATAAATATGACTATATTTATAAATTAATATTAATTGTATATTATTTATTTTAATTAATATGCTGCCTACTGAGTTTAATTAATTTATTGATAATAACAAGCACAAAGGCTTACATAGATCCAATTGATAATTTATTCGAATGTGTGAACGAGTTTTCAATATTAATAATTAGTGCATGCATGTTTGGGTTGACTGAGTTCCAATAAAATCTAGACACTAAGTATAATTTTGGATTTGCTATTGTAGCTATTGTACTATTGCTAAAATAGATAAAAATAGGAAATTGTAGAAATTAATCAAAACCAAATTATATTAATTTTAACCAACTTTACATTTCGTTTGTATTTTAACACTTATAGTAAGTATTTGTTGATTTTGAGAATTTAAAGCAGTATTGCTAGATCAAATAACAGAATTCTCAAATTTGTTGACTAAATTCTTATCTTGGTAACTATTAGTAGTTTTTACTGTCCAACTTATAAAATGATTGGCAGTCATTGAAATCTATGACCAAATTCTCATGATTTAGAGTGCAATCTCCACAAATGATCATTATCTCGTTGCTTGATGATTGCCAGTTGAAATTTAGGACCCGATCGTATTATCCATGTTTAAAAACCCCCAGCTCAGCAACTTTCAAGTCCTGCTCGACTGTTTGAGCACCAATTTCGACACTTTTAGTGGAGGAGGAGCCAAAATGACTATATGAATGAGCGAAAATGAGAGAGGTTTTTGGATTTTTGGTTTGATTAGTTAAAATTAAAACTTAAAAGTGTGATATGTAATAAGGGGCTTTTAATCAAGCAATTAAACGATTTGAACTGCTGTTTCAGTATGTATTGTTGACTTCAATAGCTCTTACACCCTAACTCATCGTCTTCCAGCTCAAACTTCACACAAATCCATGCTTGATGGTGCTGCACCACTGCTTCACGCTGAAAGCCCAGAGCTTGTTGACGTCTGTCTTGGTCATGGCCTTCAGAATCTGCGAGAGCCGCTTCACCAGGTGAATCCTATGAAAAGTTAGGTATAGTATGCTTACTTGCTGTCAGCTTGCTCTTATCGGAGGTGCCTCTTGATGTAGGAGAACAACTGCTCGATTGGGTTAGCCAGGGTGAGTATTCAGCGTTGAAAAGGACAGTGACCTTGAACTTCCTAGCAGTCTCCAGCACCTCTGAATACTTGTGAATGACTGCGTTGTCCATGAGCAGCACGATCTTTTTATGGGCGAGATCCTTGTCTGTGCGCAGCTGGCGCAGGGTGTGATAGAGGAAGTTCTCGAACAGCACAGCATCGAAGGCCCCCTCAATGATTTGGCTAGAGATCAGCTGGTCCTTGGTGATGGCTGCCACAAAGCTCATCGAAAATTGCTATCTCTTAGTGGATTCCTTGGTGATTGAGAGATTTCGAGCCAAGACCCCGTAAGACCCCAACCGCTGGTTGACTTGCTGCTTCGAGACTGCGATGGGAGTATAAGTGAATGATGGTAAGGCCTCAATTGCATCGACTACAGCTTGGGTTGCTTGATTACTCCCCTTAATGGACTTAGGAAACTTAGAATCATCTATAAAAGTGTCAAAATCCATAGAATTTGCTTACCTTCCTGTCGATTCTCTGTGATTTCGCTGCTGCTTTGAGGCCTGCTGGACAGCTGCAAGCGTCGGGGAGTGATGCATGCCATGTTTTCATTGCCATTCGCGCTCAATACCTCGCTGCCCTTGCGTTGAGTTGATTATAGTCTGAGACTGGCCAGGTTCTGGACCAATGGAGTGAGAACAGAAGCAGATTTGAGAGGGGTTTATGGTTAGCTGCTTGATTTCTTGGAGGAGCTCTATATTCTGATCGCGCTGAAGCGCTTCTGCAGGGATGTCTATTGAGCACTGCCCTCTGGGGCTTCTAGGATAGGTGACAGCTGAGTATACTTGTATTTGTCGCTGCATTTGACAGGTGGCAGCGATGCGTTACTCCTTAACATCAAAGATATGCTGTCTCTAGGCGGAAGATTTCCTCCGTAACTTTGGAAAGATCGATTTCGAGTTTGGCCTTGAAATTTTTATGGAACAATTCCAGATCCAGCCACTATTCGTGCAGTATTGCCAATTTAGTCTTCTCAAACTACTATAGAACCCTTACCATCAGATTTGACATCTCTCGAGCTGCTGATGACGCTGTATTCAAATAGTCAAGCAAAAACAGCAATACTTACCTCGAGGTTCCCAGAATTGCTTGGGGTCTCAAAATTTCAGCTTTCAGGTCACTTTCATCTTGAATTGAAACTTGTCTTTCAAAAATGGGGTGTTCGGGGTCTTCATTTTATCATACTTTCTGGCCCCATTGATTATAGATGTGTTCGATTCGAAGTTAGAGTAGCCAACCAGCATCTCGCCATACTGGATGACATCGTCGGTGACGAGAACCTCAGTCTTACCAACAGCAGGGGCCAGAGAGGAGTCAAATTATTGTTTTCCTTGTGAAGGGCAGCTGAATTGAAACTCCATTACTTTGTAGGCATGTAATCGCTCCTGAAGTTAGATTCATCCACTGATATGATCACTGCATCTTCCAAGAATAGCTGCGCGAGCAGTCTTGACACCCAAAGCCTCTTCTCGTTGAATGATGGGTCTCTATACTTCGCATTGGCGTTCTGGGCTTTGCCAAATCGTAAATGGAAACTTTCTTGAGTACCTTTAATAGCGTAGCAACGCTGGGCACTGTTAGGTTCTTATATTCTTAGTCCTTACTCTGCAATTCAAGCAAGTTATCATGCAGGCGCCAGCCAGTGATCTTGTAGATGCCTTGCTGTTCAAGTATAGTAGCAATCGCCTTCAGCAACAGCGGGTGCTCCGCGTATTCTTCCTCCCATTCTTCAGCTTTTGTTTTGGATTCAGAACTCTGTGCTCCACCTCATACTTGAACTTCTCGATTGCTTTGTATACAAATCGTCGATCCACACCCATCTCAAGTACATATCATTGGGTTTCATGCCCTCCACCTTGTATTGTTAAACCACTTAGATTTTCTTTAGCGCCAGCTTCGCATCTCGGCGTTTCAGGTAAGGATTCTTGGAGGATCCATTCATTGGTTAATGGTTTGAGTAGTCAAGATTTGATAAATCGAAAACCCCACCCTGCTCTTTCATGAAGTCTTACAGGCCTTACCACAGCTCATCGTTCTACTTTATCTGCAGGCTCTTATGCATTACATTAGAGTTTCTCTACCCTGTATACTGTTATGGCTTTCTAATCATACGAAGGTACTGCTCAAAGCCATAAAAAAGCTAGTCATCAGTTGCCAAACTTGAAAAATCGACTAACGATGATACTGCTCACTCAACATTCTCCAATGGCAGTCGTATAATTTGTCCACCCAGAATGCCCATCGTTGATGGCGGCACCTACCCATTGTTAAGGAGAGTACCTGAGGTGTAAGTGAGCTTCAATGGCTTAGGAATTGACGGGAAGTTGGTGCCCAGAACGACCGATGTCCACTTGAGTATAGTCTTCTACTATGGCTTCAGCGCACTCTGCTTGATTTCCTCTAACTCTTGATTGCAGAGAAACCCAAAGTTCAGAATCGACTGCGATGAAAAGGAATTGTATGAATGTTCGCTACCAATCGATGATGTACTGAATGAATGTAACATTTCCAATAACTAAGTGCTGTTCCTTGTGAGGGGTTTATATATATTACAGTCTTTTAAAGTTTAATAGTTAATACTAATAACTCAAATCACACTAAAAAATCAAACCAATGAAAATCATTCTGAGATTTTGAACTATGATTTAAGTCCGATCTTTCAGAATTTTATAATTAATTTAATGATTTTCGAAGATTTCCTGCTTCCCACAGGAACTTTTAACTTCTCCAACACCGATTTCGATAAACTCAGGCACATCTCTTCAGCTATGTAAGGGGATCGTGCCATCAGATTGATGCTGCAACATGCCAAAGTGACTGTGGAGTGCAAGAACTCCAAGCAAAACCTTCTTCAACTGTTCCTTGCTCGAATTCCTCGCATCAGGAAATCCATTCAACATCGCCTTGCTCATGAAGAAGCTGATCCAGTGCAAAGGAATGAACCCTATTCTGACCGAGTACGTTTGCAAGCCAGCCAGTAACTTTGTCTCATAGATCATGAGTCAGGTTAGCATTAACACTGCCACTCAGTCTACGTTCACTCTCGCGAGGCAGAAAAATTCCGCAAGGACATGGATGATTTGATTTAATCTCAAAACATCAACATTCAGATCCAGAAAGGTTCAATTCAAAGCCAGACCAACTATACCATCAGTGGTAGTTCATTTTAAGTTGATTACCCTATGCCCGCAGACTACCAAGAGAAGAAGTTCACCAAGCCTACGACCAACTAAAATGTCAAGAAAGCCCTCAAGATTTCAGGACTCGAGATCAAAAATGATGTTGATCTTCTGAATGCTTTCAAAGCCAAGTACAACAATCCCGCAGAACAAGATTTTGTCAAGGAAATCGAGGCTTTGGCAGATGAAGCTGTGGTATAAGAAGCTGAGAGACTGAAGAAGACCTCAATGGGACAAAGTGCAAACCCATCACCTACTAACCCTCTACCTAAACCAGCAGCAAGCAGCCTAAACTCTTCGAAAAGTCGCACCCAAGTCAATCATTATGTTGAAGATGATGATGATGAGGATGATGATGATCAACAATCCCCCAAACAGATGAAGTAACGCGTGACCACTCCCTACAACCTGAGAAACATCCCCTCAGTGAAGAAGACCACCTTCGAAAGCGATTCCAAGAGCAAGTTTGCCAAATAAAGAGACTGCTATACCCCAGAGCCCTCAAGAAGCAGACTTCAAAGCCAGAGAGAACCCAGCCAAAAACAACCCTACAGTGTGAGAAAGAGCAGCAATTTGAACAACTCTGACCATTCAGAGGAAAGGGAGACTCGATATGACAGACATCACCAAAGCCAGACCAGGAAATCAGCTTATGGAAGCCAATTCAGCTGCGCTATGAGAGTTTCTAACTACGAACGACCTGCATGTGGTGTTACTGAAAGCATGATGAACATGAACAAAAGCGTTCCCCCAATCCTAATGATAATTTCAATTGGGAATTGATTGAGGCAAAGCTAAAAGAGGAATATGAGACTATTCTCAAGAACACCATGCGGAAGACCTGAAAACCTCTCACTACTTTAGAGATGTGATTTAACTTATCACCCAGTTCGAAAAGAAATACGCGAAGAGTGATTGCTTCGGTGAGTTCCCTCTTCTGGAAATGCTTTAGAATTCCCAAAAAATGAACTCTGGAACCTGTGCTGTTAACTTCTTCTTTGCAAACAAAAAAGTGGTCGAATATCAACTTGAGATGAAAAGAAAATCTTGCTTCGTTGAAAAAGACCGAGAGGTCCAGCTAATTACTCAAACAACATACAAGAGAATGCTTGGTAAGAGAGCTGAGTAAGTAGACCTTTCAGACGTGATAAAAGAAAATGAAAAGCAGAGATTAAAGAGACAGAAAACCTCTCTCAATTCACTCAACTAAAATAATATTGATGGTGGTGATCCCGATGACGGAAAAGAAGACCAGTAAATGCTTAATGTCAATGCCAATCAAAGCAGCTTGAGCAACACAGATACCCATTAAGTTCTCGCAAGAAATACCACCAGAAGACTCTAAGCTCAAATGTTGAGTAAGCATCTCAAAGCTAAGTCAAGGACAAGCTTGATATGATCCCCAGCCATTTCTTATTCACTCGCTGTTGGTATGTCAAGGAGAGATTTGAAGAGTTACTGCCCTCGGAATATTTCCAATACCCATTCTGATTCAGAAAGCTAATGAATGTTTTGAGTACATACAGGATAATTCGAGTCTTCTTGGTACAATTACACTGGTTCTCCCTTCTTTAACGCTTCTGTTTACAGACTAATGTTTACTCCTCATCGATTCATCCATTAACCAAACAGAATCAAGGATTACCAGTACAGGGACAAGCATGCATTCAATCCCAATGTAAACTTCTGCAGCAAAGTGCTCAATTGCCAACACTCGACTCCTTACCTCGACTAACTCATGCAACTTGTGAACATCTTGAGCGATGGCCTGGTTTATATCGAAAGGAGATCATTCTGTATGCTACTATGTGCACTCTTCAAGCAGCCCCCTAGCCTATTGTGAACCCCCTCTTCTTGAACCCCATGAAGTTTCCTCTCTTGCATGCTCTCGACTGGCTTGTCTTCGATGAGCTCTCTAGAACATATGTATTCAAAAGGCTCGGTACAATAGATTACAATAAGGCAAGTTTCTATGAGCTTGGCAGCTTCGGCCAATAGTTTTCGAATAACGAAAAGCTTTTCTCTGATTATCTAGACGACAGGAACTCTATCATTGTAGAGCTGATCTTCCATCAACGTGGTCGAGACATTCCTCAGTCAATATTCGGGGTCATCCGCAAGAATGCTGATAAGTCATTGACGATCAAATCTTCGTACAGTAAAAAGACTGTGTTGATCCCAAAAAGTATCGATTCGAAGAATAATGAATTGAAAGAAGCTTGCCAGGTGTTTATACATGATTTTACTGAAGACCCCGCATTCTCTACAGGTATGAAGCAGGTATTCGAAGTGCGATTCTATGGGTGCAAGCTAAGATATGAAATGGAGAAGACTATTCTATAATAATACGACGATTTCCAATACAGGACTCGTTAATTTTTCGTGCGTTTCTTTTCTATGTAACATTTCCATTTGTCTAACTTAATTTATAGGTACTCATCAACTAATCTTCATCAGGCGTACATTGATTTGCATAGAGGAATTGGATACCTTCAGAATCAAGTGATAAGACTCACCTATGAAAAAGCCTCGAAATGTGAGACATGGAAGGAAGTTCCGAATGACTTAGTCATTTACTACAAGACCCCACTTTCGACCTACAAGAATTTCGACTACATTATTGAATTCTTTGATAGATTTGCCAATAAATCTATTTAAGAACGCTCTGATATCTTAAGTAAAAATTTAATGCTAGCTAAATATTTTAGGGTAAATGCTCATAGGCTAAATAAAAAATGGTGTGTCTGTAGCTTAGAAGGGATATCCTAACAGGCCTCTAAGCATTATAACACAATCTATCAGTTTAACACACTCGTCACCTTGGTCAAAAACCCTCCCAAAAATTCAGACCTTCGCACAAACTTAAGGAAAGATATTTTATTTGCACAAAATGTACTCGAAAGTCTTCATGAAACTTTTATGGAACTTATCCATAAATATTACCAAGAGTATTTCAAGATTTATGAATCAACGTAAGCATATTTTAGATTAAAATTCTATAGTTATCTCCAACTGAAGGAGAATGAATTCCATCCTCTCGTAATGGCACTCAACTGGTCGATCCCTGAGATCTAAAGATTGTAATGGGTCTTATTCAAAGCCTCGCTGATTAAGCATAGAGAAATCCTCCTTGGCCAGATAATTATCTTACAAAACAACAGAGATATGATGACGAAATTTTTCTTGCCCTAAAAGACCAAGTAAAGAGACTTCCAATCAAAAATATAGATGGAATGTCTGCCAGAGAAGCTCTGCTTGAGAACTCGCCATGGCTTCTCCACTTAGAAGCTTTCAAGAACAGGTTTTTGCACTACAGCTCCAAAAAGAATGACACTCTTCAGTAAGTGGATTTAAACTCAACATTTCTTTATAGGAAAGTGATTGTTAAACCCCCATCATTCTACATCAGAAAAATTAACTAGCTTTCAAATGATCATGACAACGCTGTAATGTTTGAAGGACTTACACTCAACAGCATGATATAGATTAGTGATTCTGACTAAGATGTAGAAATGGAAGACGAAGACTTGATGCAGAGCTATAGACTTTCACAAACTCCATCAAGGATTTCTAATTATGGACAGCCAAGCCAAGCAAATACTTATCAGCAGTCCCATTCTATAAGATAGTAGCAAGCATTTGACAATGTACATGAGCAACATAGATAACAGTACCAGGACAAGATGCAAATCCAGCAAGTTCTCTCATCAATGAACTAATTCTAGCAGAGAAATCCTACTGAAATTTATGGAACTACACCTATCGACATTTCCAAATTACCCCAATCAACAGTAATTCTATGAAGGAGTTCACCAAAACTACTCGTAAAACTATAACCAGCAAAGGGATTAGTAGCAGTATAGAGTGCCAACTAACATGAATCAGATGCAGCAGCAGCTTCCTTCAGGGTACAACTTAAACAGAAAGGAAATGTTTGGAAGCAACAAAAACTATGGCATGAATGATTTCTAGGGTCAGAAAAATTACCAGCAAGATGAAGGCTTCAAGTAAACTCAGAGCAGAGAAACGATTGGTAATGACATGTACAAGCATTACGCTGAAGATATTACCCGCAGATAGGAATAGAGACAAAGGTAAAAGTAGCTCTTACAACATAAAAAACTGCAACTATTGATTTTCCTTCTTAAAATCAAAGCAAAGAGGTCCTATCCTTAAACAGAGGGTAAGCTAACGCAAATGCTTCGAATTCAAGACTGGATAGCAATCAAACGGGTTCCAATTCAAGGTAGAGGCCATCCAGTGTTAAATAATTCGATACTGATGAAGATAAAACTTAGGTCATACTCGTGGATGATGAAAATTAACCAGATAAGGGACTCGGTACTTAAATTCAACAGATTGAACCAGACTAATAACACTCTATCAACTAAGGTTAACTCCTTGGTGATGGAAATGTTCCATAAACTAACTCTTAAGGTTGCAATGACACGTGGGGTAAGAAGCATGATGGAACAATTCCAAGTCTTTATGATGATATCTCAGACGAAAATACGGGATTGTAAAATTAAAACCATGGTTACGGCCAACAAAACGCTGATCTTAATCAGGGGATGATGACGTCTAAGGACCAATAACAGTAAGTATTCAATAGTATGGAGAAACCTGAGGCTGGGAATTCTTTATTTGGTAATACTTCTACCAATCGTGGCAGAATCAATTTGGGGTTATACCTCAGTAAAACTCGAACCAGTTACCTGGTAGTTCCCATCATGAGACTTCTACCAGTGATGGCACGACTAGTAAGGGTATTACTCCTCAGAGATCTGACCTTTTAAGCAGATCTGCGCTACAGCCTCACCTCAAGAAGCAGCAAACTAGTATCATGAGACCCAAACCTAAATAGACTTCTCAATCACAGTCACATGATGAAACTCAGTAGAAGCAGATGAGTGAAGTAGAAAATGCTTCAAGAGAGCAAGCTCACATTGACCAAGCCGTTGGAGATCAAGCTAAGGCTGACCAGGCTGCCAAAGATCAAGCTGCAAGAGACTAAGCTCCCATTGACCAAGTCGTTGGAAATCAAGAAGCAGAAGAAGATGTTTAAGAGTAGAATAATTAATGAGATTATGATGAAGATGTCAACCTGAAATGATGTTCACCTAAGGGCAGCTTGGATCAACAGACTCCTTATATTTTGTTATATTCAAGCATTTATTTCATAGATTTTATATTGATAAAACTTAAACTTTACAACTGTACACATTTAGGATGTCTAAATCTTTCTCATCAAAAGTCTACTATTCATTAATTACTTTCTATAATTCACTTCTCATGCCCATCAACCGCTTTGCTTCGCAGAGTGCATTAAAATGCCAGAATTCCCTTCACACTACAACAGTGCTTATATTCTAATTCCCCACTTATTAATTATTAGTAAATTAAAAACCAGGAGGCACACATGGAACAGCTAAACTACAGAGACAAGCATAACGAACCACTCAGGCTGCAATTCGTCTACCAGCACAACACGCCCAATGCTTACTAGGTGCAGGTGTACAGGAAACGCAAGTATCTGCAGCAAGACGATGCTTTCGAGGTGGAGAACCATAAAGGCGACCTCTTCTGCAAGTGCGAGGAATTCAACATCAGTGTAAAGGCAGGAGCCGAGTTCAAACTTACAGTAGCCTCCTCAAACAACGACCCAGTGAGAGTGCTCATCACTCCCGCCGATGGAGAGCCATACATGCTTTCTAGCTGTGCTTGATCAGCAGGAGACATTGCAGCTGATGCAGGTGAGAGAGGAGGGGCACTTGAGAGCAGAGCCTTCAGATGATATAGAGTCTTTGATTTAATTTACGTTATTTAATACCTAATTCACTTCCCTAATTCACTCTCGATGTAACCCATCGAATATTAATTTCACATGCATATAAAACTTTAATTCACTGCAACAATCGTCGTGATCTGCTGAACTGAGGCTGCCTCACTGCTGAGGCTGGTTTGCTCGTGAATTCTCTGTGCTGATGATGCTTAGCATGCCTGCAACGTGGAAGTGGAGAGTGCGATGCTATATGTGCTGTGCTGGATTGCTATAATTACTACAACTCTCTACTTTGTGTCATCGCACTCCACGATTTGTGCCTTGACCAAGCTACAATTGTAAGTATATGCCTATATCATTAACAATATACAGAAGACTTGGGTCTGCGTGCAGTTGGAGCAGCTGGTGTGAGCTGCTTGCTTCGCATGCTAAAGTTACTGTTCAATGGGTAATCTCTGCTTAGAAGGTAAGCATTTCAACTTGATTCTCATTACAATGCCAGTTAATCCAGTATAGAATCGAGATTTAGGATGCAGCTATGCTGAACACTTATTGAGCTGGTGAGTTTCTTGTGGAGGGAGGGAGGGCAAAGAAGCGTGAAGTAGGATAAGTAGGTAAGCTTCATTACTTAACTTGCACAGAGTGCCAGCCATAGGGGCTGAGGATGAGTGGGTGTTAAAGCAGAATTACAGAACTTGGGCAGCGATTTCTAAACTACTACTCACTTTTGGCTTAGAAATTCAAGTAAGTCAAATCAAATTAATTTCAAAACCCCAAAACATGCTAATAATTCTTCCTAAAGGGTTTTGGGTTTTAGCCTTGCACATGCCGACATCAAAATTAATAATCAACTGAGAGTGTAAGTTTCAAGAATTTATTATAAAATATAGGCAGGAATAAAATTACTAAACTAAGAGAGCCTTCAATTCAAACTTTTACAGAAGTTCCTTAACTTAATACTTTTGCAATAATGAGATTTACTCAGAATTAAATTAAATTCTGATAACTAAACAAAAATCAAAATCCCAAATTAGTTTGGGTTTATAATAAGAATTATGAGAAAATCAAAGTATTTTTAAGTGAATACTTTGGCCAAGTTAGCAGCCAGCCCTCGCCCAGCAATAAACTGAGCTCAGACCAGGCCGTGAGGAAAAATAATAAAAGAAAGACAAGAGAGGGAGGTTCAGACAATCTAAAACCCTAATAATCTTAAGGTGGCCACCTAATAATCAAAATCAGACAAATCTTAAGGTGCGGAAAGCGCGCGTATGGGTGCATAAAGCTCGTAAGGGTGCATTGAAGCGCGTAAAAGTGCTTTGAAGCTCGTAAGGGTGCAATGAAGCGCGTAAATGTGCAATGAAGCGCGTAAATGTGCATTGAAGCTCGAAATTATCTCTTTTGTGGGGAGTTCCACCCCACCTCTCTCTCCAACCTTGAACCTATATTAAAATTAACAAGATAATAATAATTAATAAAAATATTTTGGAACATTTACTTACCTTGATTTAATCTTCTTCTGCTACTGATGTCATCTGTGTCTTCTGCTTCTCAATCTATAAAAAAATTAAATTAATAAAAGATTTTAAAACAATTATTGAAACATTACTTACCTAATTTTGAATCTGCTCCTGCTGCTGAA
>ARYC01017251.1:0-11958 GCA_000711775.1 Oxytricha trifallax
TGAAGCAGAGGTCTTCAAAATAGAAGTACAGAACTTAAAAGAGAGAGCAGAGATAGAACTTGAAACATAAATTGAATATGTTGAAGACCTAAAAGAACAGCTCCCTATTGAAAAGATAAAAACATTTTAATGTGAAGACTGCTAGAATTTTTTCTCAACTGAACAAAGCTTGAAGAAACACCTTAAAGATGCACTCTGGCAAAGCCAAGATATATTTCAAGCATGAAAAAGTGGATGGAAGGTACTAATGTACAACTTGTATGAAGTCTTATACTCACTCTGCAAAAGTTAAGAAGCACATGCAAAATCATCACCTCAGTGAGTTCTTGATTTAAGATAAAGAGACATAAAAACTTGTGCCAGCTAAAAGAAAATCTAATACTATCGAGTCTTAAAGAGAGTTACAGGAGAAGCTCAAGAGACAGAAAAGATAAAAATCGATGATCTAACCTGCAGGCAATACAATTCTAGCCTGCTTTCAAGCAAAAGCTATGAGCATTCCTGCATTGAATGCAATTAATCTAAGTAGTTGTATTGAGAATTACTTGCATATAAGTGTTCCTAACAAAGCAAAGCTTATAGTGGTTGGTGAGTATGCATACAAGGTGTACCCTTTCAGCTATCTCCTTAAGAACGAGCAATACTAGAATGAATTTGCTAACGAATATATGATTCTTAGAGAGGCCTAGAGAAAAGATTGCAAGAAATTGCTTAAACTAGATGGTGTTATTTTAAGCTATGGTTTTATCGGACTAAGACTTAAGAAATATGAAATGACTCTGAGAGAATATTTATATCATAACAGATACCCAGATGATTTGAATGATATACTATCAGATATGACAAAGGGTGTCAAGGAGTTGCATGAACTTGGATATGTTCATAGAGATTTGAAACCTGAAAATGTAATGCTGAATCTCTGTCCTTTAGAAGTCGTAGTTATTGATTTCAATAGAGCCTTGAGATAAAAGATAGTAACTTTAGCAAAGGTTCTTGGCACTCCTGGCTACTTCCCAATAAGAGAGAAGTGGACGAATGGATCAGTTTAGTGGATGTATGGGCAGTAGCTGCTATAATTTTAGAGACTGACATGGAATGCATGTCTTACTATGGTACCAAATAAGAGAAATAATCAATAAGTTTAGCCATTAAGCATATAAAGCAGGACGATATCTGCAAAGAAATCAAACAGATTGTAGACATGATAATTGTAAGAGCACCATCATATCCAAGATAATCCTTAGACGATTTACTTGAACCACTACAGAGAGCAAGATTCAAGAGATACAATAAAGACAAGCAGATAAAATTTGTTGAATAAAATCGACTAATAATCATTAAATATACTTAAAATTCACATAAAACCTGCATTTTCTCTACTAACCCCAATAAGACCCCAACTATACCCTACAAATCAAAGCACTTATAAACCTCACTAAGGGGTTTTGGGGTTTTGAATTGAAGATGGATTTTTATTAATCAGAAAATTATAAGTTAAGATATTGCCCCAAATTATTTGCAAAAAACCAGAAATATTTGTGTTAGATATTTAGGAATGAAATATATATATTAATAGAATTATCCATGTTTTATTAGCAATATAAAGTTGATAATAAAAATAGTTAATCATAATTCATAATCTCTACAGTTGAAAAACATTAGTATAATCTAATATTATCATAATCTTAATTCATTGAATTTTTGATTTCTTAATGACGATCTCCTCATTTTGATTTTATTTGCTTTGTAGTAAGTACACCACTATTTTAAGCCTTTATATATTGAAGAATTGAATTTTTTAATGTTACAAGTGAGTGATTTTAGCTGATATGTGAAGCTTTCTCCGTTTAGAGCTGATGATTAAGAGATCTAAATTTTAAAGTTAAATATTGAGGTGTTTGCATTTTGAATTTCTTCAACATATTTCAATCCTCCCACCAACTGTGAAGAAGCTTAGTTTTTTTAGTCTCATTTAAAAGTGTTAGCTCAATATTTATGCTTTTCATATTTGCAAATCCTCAACTTAGAATACTGTATGTGACGTAACTCCCCATCATATTCAAGGAGAGTGTCTAATCTCCATCATTAAGGACCTCCATATACATTAAACCTCCATTGTTATTTCAATTCATGCAATATTTGCTCAATTTATTTAGAGAGATTTTTAGCGTATTATGATTGCCAACCACTTAAAAATCAAAATAGCTTATCCTCTCCAGTTGCTGAATTCAAGATAGAATCTCTTTTTTTTTAACAAGATTTAAGCAATTTAAAGCCTCTCTTGCTATACTAGTGCCTTAGTTATTGTTAAATGAACTGTTTCTAGTATAAAATGTGAGGAATTTACTTTGTTGAGTATTTCAAGAATTGTGCCTTCAACCCGCTAGAATTTTATATTTCGCTATTTTAGAAAGCAAAACTAGCTGAAAGTTAAGAACTTACATAAGATTTTTTTAAAGTCAAATTTATGTTAATTATCTATTGGAATTAAATATTTTGAAACGTCAATTCAACACTTCTTGTACTATTGATAGCCAGGATTGCATCATGAGATGGTTAAACTTTCTAAAAATATCCTTCAATACTTAGACTATTTGAACTTTTCATCAATAATCTATATCCCTGAATAGCAGTGGTAATGTTATCTATAATCATAATAGAACCACCTGGGTGAGTTGCCAGGACTGAAGATTATAGAAATTGATTGGATTCTAGTGTCATAGTGTATTTCAATAAGTTATCTACATATATGGGGGGAGGAAGTTTCCTGGACTTTTTTTATTTTTTAATTTTTTATTAAATTAACATTCATAAAATTATCCATTAACTTCAGGACTAATATCATTGTTATATTTATAAAAGATGTTAAAATAAAGTGAAAAAAAATTTGAAATACTTAACTTAATAAATTAGATATTAGCACTTATTAGGCGTTTGTCATAGTTTTTTGATTATTTAAATATTTTGCGAATAGCAAGCCTTTGCTTCAGCAGGTGTCTCTTACGGGTTATTGTCCTTCTTCATGCTTGCCTAAAGGTTCTTGATCTCCTCGTCGTAGCGCCACTAAAACCCAGTGGCTTTCGTTTTATTAATGATGCGTTTGACGTTCAAGACAAAGGAGTAGGGGATAAAAGGGTTCTCCTAGAGCATCTTAAATGCGAATCCGTAGAGTTGTTCCTCGATTGAAAGAATGATCTTTTGAAATTTTTTCTCCACCTAGTCATTTTTTTGTCCCTCACTTTCAATATTTGGAGCCTATAATTGCAATTACTCTCCATCTGCGGCAATCTAAATCTTAAAGTGGGCCAGCTTCGCTCTTGAACCCCGAAGCACTACCCAAGAATAGGCAGCTTTAACTTTTTCTCTTTCTTCCTCTTTAGATTGCAGTTATTATTGCACATCATCGGGAAACGGTAGCACATCCAGATTTGCTATAGCTGAAGTGTAATGTAGCATCTTTTCTAACTTGAACTTCGTTTTTTTTCATCATCAGCACATGCTCAGCCTATATGTTATCAAGCTTCTCCATTTGCTAATCCTTGTGCGCTTAAGACCTCTTGTCCCTGGCTTTTTAAGTACTGTCAAGCAGTGCTTATTTAGCATCCATGTCTTTACCTCTGTCTGCCCTTTTGCCAATCAACTTATCTGCCCTGGGTTTCCTTGGGGTGCTAATGGGTATTGACTACTTGTTGCTTCTCTGCTATTTATTCCCTTGGTTATGGGGGTTGGTTCTCCTATCCTTTCGCACACTCTTCCTGCTGCTCTTGATGAGCCTCCTATTTCCTCCTTGCCTTATCACCTTTTCCCCTTTCATGATGCGATACCACTCCCGCTTGAATGCATCTCTCTTACTCTCATGTGGATTATCAGGACGAATCGCTAGCATTGTAATGTAACAGACACCTTAATACCATTCACTGAGGTTCTCTTCACCTGGGGTAATTTCAATCGGCCCTTCTTCTGCAGAATCAAGTAAAAACCACTTGTTGAAATGTTTAACTACTGCTGCTGCATGACATTATTATAGGCATTCTTCTAAGCCATTTTTATTTGTGATACTCTTAATCATGACTTGAATTATAAATTTGCTATCGGCGTTATCGGTGTCCAAGAGGCCCCACCATTCTTCATGAATGTTTGCTTTCATGTTTCGAAGGATTCAATCTAAATATGAAAAAAATCGAGAATGCATAGAACCTTAAATACATGAGAAATATAAATATCTATAGTTATAGCATTATTATAATTTTATTTAAAAAATTGTTTGACTTTTAACATATTTATATTTTATTTTGGGACCAAGTAGTAAAATTAATATATTTTTGCTGCTTGGTCCCATTCTATATGCTAATATTATAATTTAAAATTTAAGAATAAATTGTTATATACTGTAAATAAATGATAGAAGTGAGTTTTAGTCTAAAATTAAATGAAATTTATTCATGTATCTAAAAGAGTAAATCATTAAAAAATGTTACTAAGTAAAGTAACAAAACTTAAAACTTGTAATAATATTATTCTTAAAATATATTATTTTCATAATTTAATTAAATATTAATAAATCAAATTTAAAAAAGGTAGAATTGTAATTTCATGTTTGTATTTGTATTTTAAATAAAGCATTAATAACTTCAAATTCATAATATTTATATTATAATTGGGACCAAGTAGTAAAAATAAATAAAAATTTCTACTTAGTCCCATAAAATATATAATTAAATAAATAAGCAAACAAAATTTTAATTTAAAATTATAAAGTTTACACTATCTATTAATTTTTGTATTTTTATATTTCTAAAAGTTTTACATATTTCAGATTTTTTTTCTATTTTGACTGATTACTCCTGAGAACACTCTTGTTGGAATAGGGCTAAACCATTAATCCTCATTGGGGTCATAGAAGAGATATGGCAAATTTTTGTAGGAGTATCCTTCCTCCCAAGGCATCTCCAACTTCCGATTTTTTTAAATGTGAGCTCTTGATTCATACAACGCATGAAACTTTTCGGGAGAATCAAACAGTGGGCCCAGCTACCATGTTGCTTGCAGTAATAAAGCAGGTAAGAGTTTTTTAATCTTGCTTGATGCCAGTAGGCGTTCTTGAAGACTTCATCAGGTGGTAACTACTTGACTTCTTCAGAATGCAATTGAGTGGTTTTGAATTATTAGAGTACCTATTTATAGGCTCTTTAAATAAACTAGACTCTTGTCTACTAAATCATCGCACCAAAGTCAATATCTTGGAAGTTCTCACGGTTTTTTAGCAATCTTTTTTCGTATTCACATGAGTAATTGATGAAAGCACACTCGTAATCATCCAGCGTCAATATAACATGTGAATATCTCCTCTTGTAATCATCCTCTAAGTTATTGATACCTTAAGTTTAATCAACTTCATCTTACTCAGTGTCTGCTTATCAATTTGCTATTGGTTGTGGCTAGGACTTAATAATTGGTCTGGAAAGTCTTGCCACTGGCGAGGTGGAATTTTAAGCATCTTGTTATCTCTCAAATCTTGTATCACCAGAAGATACTATTATTCCATTCATCAATCTTTTGTATCTCGCAGTGCATTTTTATTAATAGACTTTTATGTTCATCATCTATGGCATTTTGTCAATAAGAAACTCCTCTGCTGCATTCTTTGCCCACTCTCCAATAAGCTGAGACTCTTAAATCCAGCTATCATACTCCGAAGAAAAGTTCTCCCATCTTATTAAAATTCCATTCTATCATCTATTTTGCGAGCATCCAAGATCTTCTCTACATTCCAATCCTCTTGCTTTTAAGTTGGCTATTTGTTATTTAAGCCCTTGATGGCTTAAGATTTTTTACGGTTGCTTTAGACATTCGCCTATTATTACAATTAAAATAATTGAAAATTAAATACTTTCAATATTAAAATAGTTGAATATTCAATAAGATTGATTTTAAATCAATTTTTAATTCTTGACTTAAATATATACATACATTTTTTAAATGTTAAACTTACCGATTCTATAATGCTAACATAGCTTTGCTCAAGCCCATTCTACTCTTTCAATTTACAAAACATAGGATAGAGAATCATAAACTGCGGTGACTTGTCGTCTCCTAGACAGTCATCTACTCTTCTGAAAGAAATAACTCGAATTAAAAGAAGCATGATTTCTAAAAAATAATTTAAATATTCAAAATTCCATACCTCTTGGTTAAGCTTTCCATCACACGTTTTACAAACTCAAATGTTGTAATGCTGTTACCAGTGCCCTTTAAAACGAAGTTTCAAGCCAAGTAATGTCCAGATTAGATATCTACAACGCCAACAACTGCATATACTTTGAGATTTGCCTTCTAATAAATATTAACATCTTTAAGTTTGTTGAAACTGGGCACCTAGATTCGTTAAGATCTCGCTATTTGATACAACGAAAGACCTGTTCAACTGGTGCAAGATCATATTAGTAAGGTCCCAGAAATAAAATTGGCAAGTTCATCAGGTCAATTGCCTCTAATGCGACTGAGCTTTTGTGATATGGTGCGTTGTCCACGATGATCAGGTAATTAGTGTACCACTAGGGGTCAAGTCTGCTCAAGTGTTTCACCATCAAGATCAAGAAATTGATAAAAGTCGAACTATTGGTAATTCCATTGCTTACGGTAAACATTAATTTTCCATTGCTGCAAGCTGCAGCAGTAATAGAGACTCTGCTCATTCTTCTTGAAGTTTAAAGAGTTGTAGTTCCCGGTAATGCCCAAGTATAGTGACGATTGTCTGTGCTCAAGAATAGTCTCATCCACATTGATTAGAACTTTTCCCCTACACAGAGCTCGAATATATTCAGCCGCGGCGAGTTATCTTGATAGCTTAGTTACTATAGTGTTATGGTTAGCAGTAATCTAGCAACTTTATGATATGTGAGGCCTAAGTCGCTCCTTAAGAACTTAATGATGTGATACTTCGAGACTCGAATGCCTAGATTGTGCTTGAGCTCATTTTGAATCTTCTTAGAGGTGATTACAGCTCCTGATTCATTTACCATCCCCCTTATTATTATTTGGCTTCTCTGGAGAGAACATCGAATTTATTTGCAGGCTACAGTTGTGTAGTCTAGCTCTTGGGTTTCTTTATTTTTCTTATAATCTTTTTAACCACACTCTTTCTTATGCCCAAGATACTTACTATACAATTGATTTAGTAGCCTGTTTTGTAAAGTATCATTACGTTTTATTCTCTGGTTTTTATCTACGTCTTTATGTACTAAAGTGATTTGCGGTATTAAGCGAGTTTTTGAGTCTAGGTTAATCTCTTATTTATGTAGTGGTCTATCCCATCTCTCAATTCAAATTAGTTTAGAGGATCTTAGTGAATTGAACTTGCCTCATGATTCAATGATAACTCTCCTTAAAAAGCAAAAGCATCTGGTCGAGCTGGACTATTTTTTAAATTGTCAAGAAAATGCAGCAACATTTTGGCAAGGCTTCTAATGGGTTCTTATCCAATCATAGAAGCAATTTCAGGCGAGTGCTTAATTGCTTTTACAACCATTGATTTGGGGTCGATGAATTAGCTTTTATTCTAGTTATCTGCTTGACATTAATTCCGAAGGAACTAGACCTTAGTTTGACAAAGGGAGTTTGTGGAGTAGGCGCTAAGCACAACTTATTCGGGGTAAATAACAGGCTGGTAGATCAACTATGTTATATTATATGTTGCTTCGTCGTTTAAGATTTGCAAATTCGTTTTATGCGGCAAGACCTCTTATTATTAATGAGAAGAGTTAAGTTCTAGTAACTAATCCTGCCAGTAGAAATTCTATTCTTGATTATTTCTTCTGCTTTAGTATTACTCTTCCATAGATACATCGTAGGAGTAAAAATTTTTCATTAGTATTCTTAAGCAATTCCTCTCAGTTCTAGTGGAATTCTCTATAGGGAATAACTTAGTGATAGAAAATTATTCTATTTTACTCTAATTATAGAACTAATAGCACCTGTACTAATAAAAGAGAATCTTGAGCCATTATCAATAATATATCCAGCTCTTCAAATTAAGTAAATTTACAATAGTATAAATGAACCAATAGCCAATTAATTTTCTGAACTTACAGACTAAACTGTAAACCAAGAAAGATTTGTACATTTTCCTATCTTAAGACTGCAAAGCTCGCTTGCCAAATTTCAAGCAAACCAATTCCTATTTCTTGAGTAAAGTTCTTAAAGGTGAGAAAAATGTAAGCATATTATAATTAGCCATTCGCATAATCTTAATAGTACATTTCACGAGATTAAGTAAAAGTTTCTGCTATTCCACAGCTTGATGGCCTCACAGTAGTTGATCTCCTAAATGTTGTGCAACAGCATGAGTAAGTGGTTAGCTACTTGCCTTCTCCACGAGACTGGAATAAAAAAGACAGGTAATGGATAGGTGACATCTTAAATACGCTACTCCCGGATCTGCTGCAAGAAATGATTAACTAGGCTCGGCAAAGACAGTTTACGGGACAAGTAGAGAAGAGGTCTTTGGACGTAAAGCTTCGACCTGAGTTCGCAGAAGCTTTCAATCATTGCATGATATTTTCCAGAAAGCTTATAAATGATCTCTTAAAATTATTTTGCTTCCCACGGCAGGGCTGCGTCTTTATTGAAGCCCCATTCGAAGCGCCGCCGCACTAGGATCGAATGTGAAGAGACCAAAGAAGAAGAAGAGCATCTGAGAAACGACAGGGAGGACTTCTTTCTGCAAGTGAAGCGCTTAAAATCCCAATAGCAGCAGGTACAGCCTGAAAGAGCTTAGATGCACAGTCTAAACATCATGAGCGACAATTTCGGCTAACGACCCATTAATGAAAATCATCCACTACAAAGTTAGAGTTTGAATAAGCAAATATTTAATATATGAAGTATCTGTGTTTATAGTTTCATAAGCAACTTACTTTGTGTATGTATTCTTAGTGTTATATATAAAATAACTTCTCATTATTATAAAGTATAACATACTTGAGCCTTGAGTATCTTCGAAAAGTATAAACTGTCATTATTTGCATGATTATAAGAGTCTTGCCTTAACAAGCTTAATCTACTAGTAAAATATCAATTTAAGCTTAATACTATTTTGTGTAAACTGATTTTCTTGTTTTGCCCTCAATAGAAAGTGACCATAATAAGCAGCAATAATTATAATTGGAGGATAATGTTGAAAAGAAACTAGGAAGATAGTGTCAATGAAAATAAAATCTTTATTAGTAATTAAAAAGTTAGGTGTGACAGCGTGCTTTTAGAATTAGGAAAGTGTGTAAATTAGCAAGCCATTTATATAACAAGTCATCCAAACTACTACTGAGCAAATGCAATTAAAATTGAAGGAGTACCCCAATAATCTTTTAATTACAGTTTTCAAGCTTTAAGTTTATAACTCACAAATTATGGTGTTGCAGATCATCAGCAATATTAGAACTCAAATAAACCGCAAGAAATAAAAGCTCAGTTTGATAAATTTAAGCTGCTGTGATCATTTAATTAGGTTTACCGCTTCGTGGACTACTACAATATCTTCATCCAATAATGATCTTTTAAGCACAGGCGAAGTGTTTTAAATTGTCATGTCAGCTATTTGAGGTTTATTTCGGGGTTTGAAAGTTGTGAATTCAAGTTCTATACTATTATAAAAAACTACATCTTTGCTGTTCTCATCCTCAAATAAAAAGGCCCTTGAATTAAGCAGCTGGCTTGCATCGCTCTCTCCCATAACCATCTTAAATTCGAGATCCGTTCCCTTACTTTCCCATATAGAGAGTTACTATAACAAAGGAGGCAAAGTTCTTAACCAAGTTACAGCTTGTCTCAAAGTTGATGCCTTTACTGTTGCTCCTTTCATTACATACGATAGATGATGTTCCATTTACTCTAAGACTTCTTGTTAGGAAGCAAGCTTTCTTGTTACTGCACATGGCTGCTAAATTCCGTTGAAAAAAGTAGAGACTGAACTTTTAATAATTTCCTTTTTCGATTTCTTAATTGCAAAGCAGGTATTTTTCGTAATTCTCTCAAGACAGAGAATAGGCACTAGCTAATACTCTTCTGCTTGGACAATCGTATACTTGACTACCTTCTCAATTACACAAGGTTGCTCTCCAGTTGCTTAATCAAGTTGGCCCATTGCTGCATGAATTATTTTGGGCTCATACGCTTCTGCTATTTCTTTGCTACTGTAAAGTTTGGTAACTTTACCAGGCTTCTCTCCTTGCAATGAATTCTAAAAATATCGGATCCAGGAGTAGAGAGAGATCAATAATCTAGCCCTTATCCATTAAACCTTCAAGCTTCACCAATTGAATGAGTATATCCCGCTTCTTAGATTTCATCAACTCGCGCCAATCATCAAGAAGTTTTAAGAAAAACGATGTTATCTCGTTACGCCACTGTTCATGATGTTCTGTCCATTTGCTCTTACTTTTAAGGGTCTCTATAATAGCTTGTACTTTTGATCTTAAAGAATTACTCTCTTAGATAATTTATGCTATTTCTTTATCGTACAAAGAGCTATCCTTGGTTAAACGGTAAGGGGCTCATGTCGTCTCTTTTGACTCTTCACCTTGACTCTCATTATGATCGTTTAACTGGCACTTGGGAGAAGTCTCGACTTTTACATTGAATTCATGTTAGAAAGAAGTATTTCCAGGGAGATTATTTAATTATTATCTGCTTTTATTGAGGGTTGAGTTGTGTTTAGTCTAAGAGAGACTAGGTTACTTGTATGAACTGATTCTTATTCCTCTAAGGATCTCCGCATAAGTCTTTTTACCATTGTTGTGGAGGTTGACCCATTTCTTCTGTGGTCTGCTATTGCCCATTTTTGTTTGTTAAATCCTCCTTGCGTTGTCGACGATCCTCAATGTTCTCTTTGAAAACTTATTGTTTTAAAGGGTATCTTTGAAGAGCGAGTTAATGTATCTTGAGAGAAAATCCTCTTGATTTTTTTAAAGTAGTTGTAGCTATTCTACTACCCTTCGTTAGACTTGACCGATATATGTACGGCACTCAGGCTTTAAAACGCAATGCCTTGTGTGCTTGTAGAATCTATTTCTTTAGAATAGGCGACTCCTTATGAGCCTCTTACAACAAATGCGATATCCCAAATCCTCTTGTCCAATACGAGACTCCCTTGACTTTGATATTGCGTACAGTCCATATGTGGCGTAGTGTATTTACTCTCTCAAGGCATCAGCCTCTTTGCGCTCAGCCTCCTTTACCAATCTCAACGTCATCTTATAGTATTTCTCGAGATGTACTTGATCATAAGTAGGTTTTATATATTTCGAAACCAAGGCTTCATCTTTTAGTTTCTATCTTTAAAGTAGTTTATATTTACTGTAGCTGTTATATTATTGTGCTCATAATTTGAGCTAAATAGTTATTTATTGAATTTTTTTATTTGTTCTTTTTTATCGTTCGTTATTGTATGGGTTCTTTTAGGATAGTTTTTCTACGATTAATTTTTAGATAAGAGAGCTGGCACTCCCTCAACCAATTTCTCTGAATGAAACCCTTCTTAGAATGGTATAATTAACACTTCATGATTGTCTGTTATATTAGTATAGTCCTGGAGTTTTGATCCCAAATTGTTAAAATTTATGGCCGTCCCATCATCTTTGGTTTTGGAATTGCTGAAGGAAAATCACTTTGTGAAATCGTCCATCGTTTTATCCTCTTCAGTTTCATCCAAAGTAGGTCTTTTCATTTTCTTGTTGCGATTGAGAGGGAAGAGCTCCCTCGCCATCGTCTTCAATTCTATCTATTCTTACACATGGAGGCCATATTTTGAAGTGTTTTAGCAGCCAAGTATGGCTTCGACTTTCTTAAAGATTTCCTTGGGTTGCCATTAGTAGTCGTATAAAACATCTAGCAGACCTTGTAGTCTCTCGTGGAAGATAGTAACTGGGAGCGGGCGCAGGGCATGCTAATCGGCAGCGAAGAGTG
>ARYC01017252.1:0-21040 GCA_000711775.1 Oxytricha trifallax
TCTTTTTTTTTAACAAGATTTAAGCAATTTAAAGCCTCTCTTGCTATACTAGTGCCTTAGTTATTGTTAAATGAACTGTTTCTAGTATAAAATGTGAGGAATTTACTTTGTTGAGTATTTCAAGAATTGTGCCTTCAACCCGCTAGAATTTTATATTTCGCTATTTTAGAAAGCAAAACTAGCTGAAAGTTAAGAACTTACATAAGATTTTTTTAAAGTCAAATTTATGTTAATTATCTATTGGAATTAAATATTTTGAAACGTCAATTCAACACTTCTTGTACTATTGATAGCCAGGATTGCATCATGAGATGGTTAAACTTTCTAAAAATATCCTTCAATACTTAGACTATTTGAACTTTTCATCAATAATCTATATCCCTGAATAGCAGTGGTAATGTTATCTATAATCATAATAGAACCACCTGGGTGAGTTGCCAGGACTGAAGATTATAGAAATTGATTGGATTCTAGTGTCATAGTGTATTTCAATAAGTTATCTACATATATGGGGGGAGGAAGTTTCCTGGACTTTTTTTATTTTTTAATTTTTTATTAAATTAACATTCATAAAATTATCCATTAACTTCAGGACTAATATCATTGTTATATTTATAAAAGATGTTAAAATAAAGTGAAAAAAAATTTGAAATACTTAACTTAATAAATTAGATATTAGCACTTATTAGGCGTTTGTCATAGTTTTTTGATTATTTAAATATTTTGCGAATAGCAAGCCTTTGCTTCAGCAGGTGTCTCTTACGGGTTATTGTCCTTCTTCATGCTTGCCTAAAGGTTCTTGATCTCCTCGTCGTAGCGCCACTAAAACCCAGTGGCTTTCGTTTTATTAATGATGGCGTTTGACGTTCAAGACAAAGGAGTAGGGGATAAAAGGGTTCTCCTAGAGCATCTTAAATGCGAATCCGTAGAGTTGTTCCTCGATTGAAAGAATGATCTTTTGAAATTTTTTCTCCACCTAGTCATTTTTTTGTCCCTCACTTTCAATATTTGGAGCCTATAATTGCAATTACTCTCCATCTGCGGCAATCTAAATCTTAAAGTGGGCCAGCTTCGCTCTTGAACCCCGAAGCACTACCCAAGAATAGGCAGCTTTAACTTTTTCTCTTTCTTCCTCTTTAGATTGCAGTTATTATTGCACATCATCGGGAAACGGTAGCACATCCAGATTTGCTATAGCTGAAGTGTAATGTAGCATCTTTTCTAACTTGAACTTCGTTTTTTTTCATCATCAGCACATGCTCAGCCTATATGTTATCAAGCTTCTCCATTTGCTAATCCTTGTGCGCTTAAGACCTCTTGTCCCTGGCTTTTTAAGTACTGTCAAGCAGTGCTTATTTAGCATCCATGTCTTTACCTCTGTCTGCCCTTTTGCCAATCAACTAATCTGCCCTGGGTTTCCTTGGGGTGCTAATGGGTAATGACTACTTGTTGCTTCTCTGCTATTTATTCTTTGGTTATGAGGGTTGGTTCTCCGATCCTTTCGCACACTCTTCCTGCTGCTCTTGATGAGCCTCCTATTTCCTCCTTGCCTTATCACCTTTTCCCCTTTCATGATGCGATACCACTCCCGCTTGAATGCATCTCTCTTACTCTCTCATGTGGATTATCAGGACGAATCGCTAGCATTGTAATGTAACAGACACCTTAATACCATTCACTGAGGTTCTCTTCACCTGGGGTAATTTCAATCGGCCCTTCTTCTGCAGAATCAAGTAAAAACCACTTGTTGAAATGTTTAACTACTGCTGCTGCATGACATTATTATAGGCATTCTTCTAAGCCATTTTTATTTGTGATACTCTTAATCATGACTTGAATTATAAATTTGCTATCGGCGTTATCGGTGTCCAAGAGGCCCCACCATTCTTCATGAATGTTTGCTTTCATGTTTCGAAGGATTCAATCTAAATATGAAAAAAATCGAGAATGCATAGAACCTTAAATACATGAGAAATATAAATATCTATAGTTATAGCATTATTATAATTTTATTTAAAAAATTGTTTGACTTTTAACATATTTATATTTTATTTTGGGACCAAGTAGTAAAATTAATATATTTTTGCTGCTTGGTCCCATTCTATATGCTAATATTATAATTTAAAATTTAAGAATAAATTGTTATATACTGTAAATAAATGATAGAAGTGAGTTTTAGTCTAAAATTAAATGAAATTTATTCATGTATCTAAAAGAGTAAATCATTAAAAAATGTTACTAAGTAAAGTAACAAAACTTAAAACTTGTAATAATATTATTCTTAAAATATATTATTTTCATAATTTAATTAAATATTAATAAATCAAATTTAAAAAAGGTAGAATTGTAATTTCATGTTTGTATTTGTATTTTAAATAAAGCATTAATAACTTCAAATTCATAATATTTATATTATAATTGGGACGCAATATAAAAATTAAAATACAAGAAGATTTCTAAACTTAGTCCCATAAAATATATAATTAAATAAATAAGCAAACAAAATTTTAATTTAAAATTATAAAGTTTACACTATCTATTAATTTTTGTATTTTTATATTTCTAAAAGTTTTACATATTTCAGATTTTTTTTCTATTTTGACTGATTACTCCTGAGAACACTCTTGTTGGAATAGGGCTAAACCATTAATCCTCATTGGGGTCATAGAAGAGATATGGCAAATTTTTGTAGGAGTATCCTTCCTCCCAAGGCATCTCCAACTTCCGATTTTTTTAAATGTGAGCTCTTGATTCATACAACGCATGAAACTTTTCGGGAGAATCAAACAGTGGGCCCCAGCTACCATGTTGCTTGCAGTAATAAAGCAGGTAAGAGTTTTTTAATTTTGCTTACCCGGATGCCAGTAGGCGTTCTTGAAGACTTCATCAGGTGGTAACTACTTGACTTCTTCAGAATGCAATTGAGTGGTTTTGAATTATTAGAGTACCTATTTATAGGCTCTTTAAATAAACTAGACTCTTGTCTACTAAATCATCGCACCAAAGTCAATATCTTGGAAGTTCTCACGGTTTTTTAGCAATCTTTTTTCGTATTCACATGAGTAATTGATGAAAGCACACTCGTAATCATCCAGCGTCAATATAACATGTGAATATCTCCTCTTGTAATCATCCTCTAAGTTATTGATAGCTTAAGTTTAATCAACTTCATCTTCCTCAGTGTCTGCTTATCAATTTGCTATTGGTTGTGGCTAGGACTTAATAAATGGTCTGGAAAGTCTTGCCACTGGCGAGGTGGAATTTTAAGCATCTTGTTATCTCTCAAATCTTGTATCACCAGAAGATACTATTATTCCATTCATCAATCTTTTGTATCTAGCAGTGCAATTTTATTGATAGACTTTTATGTTCATCATCTATGGCATTTTGTCAATAAGAAACTCCTCTGCTGCATTCTTTGCCCACTCTCCAATAAGCTGAGACTCTGAAATCCAGCTATCATACTCCGAAGAAAAGTTCTCCCATCTTATTAAAAATTCCATTCTATCATCTATTTTGCGAGCATCCAAGATCTTCTCTACATTCCAATCCTCTTGCTTTTAAGTTGGCTATTTGTTATTTAAGCCCTTGATGGCTTAAGATTTTTTACGGTTGCTTTAGACATTCGCCTATTATTACAATTAAAATAATTGAAAATTAAATACTTTCAATATTAAAATAGTTGAATATTCAATAAGATTGATTTTAAATCAATTTTTAATTCTTGACTTAAATATATACATACATTTTTTAAATGTTAAACTTACCGATTCTATAATGCTAACATAGCTTTGCTCAAGCCCATTCTACTCTTTCAATTTACAAAACATAGGATAGAGAATCATAAACTGCGGTGACTTGTCGTCTCCTAGACAGTCATCTACTCTTCTGAAAGAAATAACTCGAATTAAAAGAAGCATGATTTCTAAAAAATAATTTAAATATTCAAAATTCCATACCTCTTGGTTAAGCTTTCCATCACACGTTTTACAAACTCAAATGTTGTAATGCTGTTACCAGTGCCCTTTAAAACGAAGTTTCAAGCCAAGTAATGTCCAGATTAGATATCTACAACGCCAACAACTGCATATACTTTGAGATTTGCCTTCTAATAAATATTAACATCTTTAAGTTTGTTGAAACTGGGCACCTAGATTCGTTAAGATCTCGCTATTTGATACAACGAAAGACCTGTTCAACTGGTGCAAGATCATATTAGTAAGGTCCCAGAAATAAAATTGGCAAGTTCATCAGGTCAATTGCCTCTAATGCGACTGAGCTTTTGTGATATGGTGCGTTGTCCACGATGATCAGGTAATTAGTGTACCACTAGGGGTCAAGTCTGCTCAAGTGTTTCACCATCAAGATCAAGAAATTGATAAAAGTCGAACTATTGGTAATTCCATTGCTTACGGTAAACATTAATTTTCCATTGCTGCAAGCTGCAGCAGTAATAGAGACTCTGCTCATTCTTCTTCTTGAAGCTTAAAGAGTTGTAGTTCCCGGTAATGCCCAAGTATAGTGACGATTGTCTGTGCTCTAAAGAATAGTCTCATCCACATTGATTAGAACTTTTCCCCTATACAGAGCTCGAATATATTCAGCCGCGGCGAGTTATCTTGATAGCTTAGTTACTAAAGTGTTATGGTTGGCAGTAATCTAGCAAACTTTATTATATGTGAGGCCTAAGTCGCTCCTTAAGAACTTAATGATGTGGTACTTCGAGACTCGAATGCCTAGATTGTGCTTGAGCTCATTTTGAATCTTCTTAGAGGTGATTACAGCTCCTGATTCATTTACCATCCCCCTTATTATTATTTGGCTTCTCTGGAGAGAACATCGAATTTATTTGCAGGCTACAGTTGTGTAGTCTAGCTCTTGGGTTTCTTTATTTTTCTTATAATCTTTTTAACCACACTCTTTCTTATGCCCATGATACTTACTATACAATTGATTTAGTAGCCTGTTTTGTAAAGTATCATTACGTTTTATTCTCTGGTTTTTATCTACGTCTTTATGTACTAAAGTGATTTGCGGTATTAAGCGAGTTTTTGAGTCTAGGTTAATCTCTTATTTATGTAGTGGTCTATCCCATCTCTCAATTCAAATTAGTTTAGAGGATCTTAGTGAATTGAACTTGCCTCATGATTCAATGATAACTCTCCTTAAAAAGCAAAAGCATCTGGTCGAGCTGGACTATTTTTTAAATTGTCAAGAAAATGCAGCAACATTTTGGCAAGGCTTCTAATGGGTTCTTATCCAATCATAGAAGCAATTTCAGGCGAGTGCTTAATTGCTTTTACAACCATTGATTTGGGGTCGATGAATTAGCTTTTATTCTAGTTATCTGCTTGACATTAATTCCGAAGGAACTAGACCTTAGTTTGACAAAGGGAGTTTGTGGAGTAGGCGCTAAGCACAACTTATTCGGGGTAAATAACAGGCTGGTAGATCAACTATGTTATATTATATGTTGCTTCGTCGTTTAAGATTTGCAAATTCGTTTTATGCGGCAAGACCTCTTATTATTAATGAGAAGAGTTAAGTTCTAGTAACTAATCCTGCCAGTAGAAATTCTATTCTTAATTATTTCTTCTGCTTTAGTATTACTCTTCCATAGATACATCGTAGGAGTAAAAATTTTTCATTAGTATTCTTAAGCAATTCCTCTCAGTTCTAGTGGAATTCTCTATAGGGAATAACTTAGTGATAGAAAATTATTCTATTTTACTCTAATTATAGAACTAATAGCACCTGTACTAATAAAAGAGAATCTTGAGCCATTATCAATAATATATCCAGCTCTTCAAATTAAGTAAATTTACAATAGTATAAATGAACCAATAGCCAATTAATTTTCTGAACTTACAGACTAAACTGTAAACCAAGAAAGATTTGTACATTTTCCTATCTTAAGACTGCAAAGCTCGCTTGCCAAATTTCAAGCAAACCAATTCCTATTTCTTGAGTAAAGTTCTTAAAGGTGAGAAAAATGTAAGCATATTATAAATTAGCCATTCGCATAATCTTAATAGTACATTTCACGAGATTAAGTAAAAGTTTCTGCTATTCCACAGCTTGATGGCCTCACAGTAGTTGATCTCCTAAATGTTGTGCAACAGCATGAGTAAGTGGTTAGCTACTTGCCTTCTCCACGAGACTGGAATAAAAAAGACAGGTAATGGATAGGTGACATCTTAAATACGCTACTCCCGGATCTGCTGCAAGAAATGATTAACTAGGCTCGGCAAAGACAGTTTACGGGACAAGTAGAGAAGAGGTCTTTGGACGTAAAGCTTCGACCTGAGTTAGCAGAAGCTTTCAATCATTGCATGATATTTTCCAGAAAGCTTATAAATGAGCTCTTAAAATTATTTAGCTTCCCACGGCAGGGCTGCGTCTTTATTGAAGCCCCATTCGAAGCGCCGCCGCACAAGGATCGAATGTGAAGAGACCAAAGAAGAAGAAGAGCATCTGAGAAACGACAGGAAGGACTTCTTTCTGCAAGTGAAGCGCTTAAAATCCCAATAGCAGCAGGTACAGCCTGAAAGAGCTTAGATGCACAGTCTAAACATCATGAGCGACAATTTCGGCTAACGACCCATTAATGAAAATCATCCACTACAAAGTTAGAGTTTGAATAAGCAAATATTTAATATATGAAGTATCTGTGTTTAAAGTTCCATAAGCAACTTACTTTGTGTATGTATTCTTAGAGTTAGATATAAAATAACTTCTCATTATTATAAAGTATAACATACTTGAGCCTTGAGTATCTTCGAAAAGTATAAACTGTCATTATTTGCATGATTATAAGAGTCTTGCCTTAACAAGCATAACCTACTAGTAAAATATCAATCTAAGCTTAATACAATTTTGTGTAAACTGATTTTCTTGTTTTGCCCTCAATAAAAAGTGACCATAATAAGCAGCAATAATTATAATTGGAGGATAATGTTGAAAAGAAACTAGGAAGATAGTGTCAATGAAAATAAAATCTTTATTAGTAATTAAAAAGTTAGGTGTGACAGCGTGCTTTTAGAATTAGGAAAGTGTGTAAATTAGCAAGCCATTTATATAACAAGTCATCCAAACTACTACTGAGCAAATGCAATTAAAATTGAAGGAGTACCCCAATAATCTTTTAATTACAGTTTTCAAGCTTTAAGTTTATAACTCAAAACAAATTATGGTGTTACAGATCATCAGCAATATTAGAACTCAAATAAACCGCAAGAAATAAAAGCTAAGTTTGATAAATTTAAGCGGATGAGATCATTGAGTTAGGATTACCTCTTCATGGACTACTAAAATATCTTCATCCAATAATGATCTTTTAAGCGCAGGCGAAGTGTTTTAAATTGTCATATCAGCTATTTGAGGTTTATTTCGGGGTTTGAAAGTTGTGAATTTAAGTTCTATACTATTATCAAAAACTACATCTCTGCTGTTCTCATCCTCCAATAAAAAGGCCATTGAATTAAGCAGCTGGCTTGCATCGCTCTCTCCCATAACCATCTTAAATGCGAGATCCGTTCCTTTACTTTCCCATATAGAGAGTTACTATAACAAAGGAGGCAAAGTTCTTAACCAAGTTACAGCTTGTCTCAAAGTTGATGCCTTTACTTTTGCTCCTTTCATTACATACGATAGATGTGTTCCATTTACTCTAAGACTTCTTGTTAGGAAGCAAGCTTTCTTGTTACTGCCCATGGCTGCTAGATTCCGTTGAAAGAAGTAGAGACTGAACTTTTAATAATCTCCTTTTTCGATTTCTTAATTGCAAAGCAGGCATTTTTCGTAATTCTCTCAAGACAGAGAATAGGCACTAGCTAATACTCTTCTGCTTGGACAATCGTATACTTGACTACCTTCTCAATTATCACAAGGTTGCTCTCCAGTTGCTTAATCAGTTGGCCCATTGCTGCATGAATTATTTTGGGCTCATACGCTTCTGCTATTTCTTTGTTACTGTAAAGTTTGGTAACTTTACCAGGCATTCTCACCTTGGAATAAATTCTAAAAATATCGGATCCAGGAGTGGAGAGAGATCAATAATCTAGCCCTTATCCATTAAACCTTCAAGCTTCATCAATTGAATGATTATATCCCGCTTCTTAGATTTCATCAACTCGCGCCAATCATCAAGAAGCTTTAAGAAAAACGAGGTTATCTCGTTACGCCACTGTTCATGATGTTCTGTCCATTTGTTCTTACTTTTAAGGTTCTCTATAATAGCTTGTATTTTTGATCTTAAAGAATTACTCTCTTAGATAATTTATACTATTTCTTTATCGTACAAAGAGCTATCCTTGGTTAAACGGTGAGGGGCCCTTGTCGTCTCTTTTGACTCTTCACCTTGACTCTCATTATGATCGTTAAACTGGCACTTGGGAGAAGTCTCGACTTGTACATTGAATTCATGTTAGAAAGAAGTATCTCCAGGGAGATTATTTAATTATTATCTGCTTTTATTGAGGGTTGAGTTGTGTTTAGTCTAAGTGAGACTAGGTTACTTGTATGAACTGATTCTTATTCCTCTAAGGATCTCCGCATAAGTCTTTTTACCATTGTTGTGGAGGTTGACCCATTTCTTCTGTAGTCTGCTATTGCCCATTTTTGTTTGTTAAATCCTCCTTGCGTTGTCGACGATCCTCAATGTTCTCTTTGAAAACTTATTGGTTTAAAGGGTATCTTTGAAGAGCGAGTTAATGTATCTTGAGAGAAAATCCTCTTGATTTTTTAAAGCAGTTGTAACTATTCTACTACACTTCGTTAGACTTGACCGATATATGTACGGCACTCAGGCTTTAAAACGCAATGCCTTGTGTGCTTGTAGAATCTATTTCTTTAGAATAGGCGACTCCTTATGAGCCTCTTACAACAAATGCGATATCCCAAATCCTCTTGTCCAATACGAGACTCCCTTGACTTTGATATTGCGTACAGTCCATATGTGGCGTAGTGTATTTACTCTCTCAAGGCATCAGCCTCTTTGCGCTCAGCCTCCTTTACCAATCTCAACGTCATCTTATAGTATTTCTCGAGATGTACTTGATCATAAGAAGGTTTTATATATTTCGAAACCAAGGCTTCATCTTTTAGTTTCTATCTTTAAAGTAGTTTATATTTACTGATAGCTGTTATATTATTGTGCTCATAATTTGAGCTAAATAGTTATTTATTGAATTTTTTTATTTGTTCTATTTTATCGTTCGTTATTGTATGGGTTCTTTTAGGATAGTTTCTCTACGATGAATTTTTAGATAAGAGAGCTGGCACTCCCTCAACCAATTTCTCTGAATGAAACCCTTCTTAGAATGGTATAATTAACACTTCATGATTGTCTGTTAGATTAGTATAGTCCTGGAGTTTTGACCCCAAAGTGTTAAAATCTATGGCCGTCCCATCATCTTTGGTTTTCGAATTGCTGAAGGAAAATCACTTTGTGAAATCGTCCATCGCTTTATCCTCTTCAGTTTCATCCAAAGTAGGTCGTTTCATTTTCTTGTTGCGATTGAGAGGGAAGAGCTCCCTCGCCATCGTCTTCAATTCTATCTATTCTTACACATGGAGGCCATATTTTGAAGTGTTTTAGCAGCCAAGTATGGCTTCGACTTTCTTAAAGATTTCCTTGGGTTGCCATTAGTAGTCGTATAAAACATCTAGCAGACCTTGTAGTCTCTCGTGGAAGATAGTAACAGGGAGCGGGCGCAGGGCATGCTAATCGGCAGCGAAGAGTGGCAGCAGGATTGAGGGCGACAGCTATACTGATGAGGAGGACCGGCCTTTCTTGCAAGAGGACATCCTGTGGTCTTCTAAATACATTGGTTGACTTGAGATGGTGAGAGAAATAAAATTTAATAGGAACTTTAATAATATTATTGATAAGATTTATCTAAAAATTTACAGGTTGCTTTTTAATTTCCTACTACCCCCCTGTAGTAGTAGTATACTTAATTTTTAAAAGCAACCTGATCAAAATTATAATAATTATCAAATTTAATAAAATAAATTTTAATTTTAACGATCACCTCTATTTAACGTTATAACATCTTTTATTATATCTTAAAAATTAATTATAATTTAGATTTTTCAAACTTCAACTTAAGGTTTGACAATATTTTAGAAAAAAATTGTCATTATCCAAACATAGTTATCTTTAAAATTCTAGTACTTAATCATTAATATATAGAACTTTATCATTATATTAAAGTAACAATAAAAACATTAACTAAGGACTATCATTTTATCATGAATACTTTCAGCTGATAATTTCTATTTAATTTTATTATAGAATCTTAAAAATTCTCAAATTACTGCTATTTATTACATAAATATAAAATGTACTAAAGCATGATGTGCAGTGCTGCTTAAACGCGTTTAACAACTGCGTGGGCTAATTGACATTGTAAATCAATGTTCTTATTAATTAATGTCTTACTTATAATATATTTATATTTTGATCTTCTAAAACTAATAAGAGATATCTGAAATACTTATTATTAGATTTCATATTAAACTATTAACTTTATATTATTTAGAAATACTAATTTTAATAATAAAATTTTAGTAAAAATTATACCTTGTAAAATACATTTGAATTGAAAAGTTATAAAAATAAATAAATAACATTAACTTTAAATAATATTAACTGTCACTATTCGATGCTTTTATTACTAATTTGATAATAAATACATTAAACTATAATCCTGGATATTAATAGTCAGTCTATTTGTCAGAATCTATTTTAATAAAAGCATGTTGAAAATTTGATGATTGAAAATGTTGGAATTTATTATAAAAACTAATAACTTTATCGATTAGAATATTTTTAGGATAATCAATTTAAAATTTATGATTAATCTCTCATCCTGCTTATTTAAGAAAAAACTTATCATTGTAGATTTGCGAATTCTTTAAGTTATGATTATAATTAGTGATGAATGCATCATAATCACAAATAATACTGTCTTCAATATTAATATTCCTTCTTCTCATTCTTTCATGAGATGTCTGAAGTGACATTGTTAGCCTTAGAATAGTTGGTGTTTTATGAATTGTAAACATTCTCTTTGTGTATTCATGATATGGGCATCTATCAATATCGAATATAGCGCTGTGAGGGAAGAGAAGTCTGTATGAAATCTTATTCTCGGCATTATTCCTTCTGTTTTCAAATGCATCACTTGTAGTATAATTTGGAACATCATCTTATCGTTGTTATCAATTTCTTCTTGAGAAACCATAGCAGGAGTAGTATCAAGCCTAGTCGTGAGTCCACTCATCACACTGCTTAATCAGGCGAGTTTATCTTGAATTTTCTTTTTTTTATTCAAAAATTTTAGTATTGTAAACGAAGAAGGAGTGAACCTTAAACTGGGGGCTGGAAGTGGTACAACGCGATTCTCCAAGAAAAGACGCAGGGAGGTAGAACCTCCGACTCAATTAAGTGTCTCAGGGGCCGAGATAATTAAAATCATTATTTACTGGACCCCCTATTCCATTAGTATGCGTTCAGAACATATGTCCTTAGTTCTAGTAGCGATGATGGATAAAATTAATCTAAAACCTGAAAATCTGACGAGGGCTCAAAATAGATGGAGTGCGAATCCATTAATAAAAAATGAAGGAAGAGGAATCCTGAAGCAGTTTACCGTGCGCGTTGCACTCGTTGGCGACTCAACCAAAGAAGTTCCCTCCCACTCTGGGATTTCAGAGCTTCCCTATAACTTCTTCTCTCCAAATGAAACAGGCTAAGATGGCAAGAGAGTAGAAGTTAATGTATATTTAGGTAGTAGCTTATACAAGACTTTTTATCACAATTGTTCATTCAATCGTGGCGATTATACTAGCAGTCTCATCTCACAATGCAGTTGCCATGCCATGTTCTTCTAGCTTACAATGCAACATAGATAAATTGACATACGCAAACGCAAACTTCCCAACAGCTAAAAGAATCACTAGTATTGTCGGCCTTGCTAGAAGGTCGTATGATTGTAGGAAGATGCAGATTTAATCATCAACTTTAATTAATTAATTGATTATTCAAACATGGTAAAATATTATTTCTTAATTTTTTTCAACTTTTCGAACTCGTTTCTATTAAAGGATATCTAACTTTTACTTTCACTAATTACTATAAGTAAGCTGTTTTTGAGTGTTTTTTAGATAAAAATTTAGATTTCTTCAGGATATTTTCTAAAAATAAATTAAAAAATTAGAGCTTTACAGTAGTAATTGTAGCAACAATGACTACAATAACAATAACAATAGAATTAATAGTAAAAACAATAAAATTTGCAATAATTACTGTTTAAAAATGTTTGCTTAAAAATCCAGATTTTCTAAATTCATGTTTTGACACATAAAGATAATGATGAAGATTATGATAAAAATGAAAACTAAATCAAAAACTTTTAGTTTTAGAAATTCTCGAGAGTTTCAATTAAACAATTACTATTGCAGATTTTATTGTTTTTACTATTAATTCTATTGTTATTGCTATTGTAGTCATTGTTGCTACAATTACTACTATTAAATTCTATTTTAAAAAAAATGAATCCAAAAGTTGAAATAATAAAGAATTAATATTCCACATGTTTGATTTATTAATAAAAATTGATGATTTAATCTCAAAATTGATTTGAAATGATTACAGTTAATAATTCATCTCTATATTATGCATAGGTAATTACAGAGTTAATTGTATTTTTTATTTCTTTTCTTATAAACTCCTCAAATCGATTATTCTTACTTTTATACTATCTGCAAATATTAATGTGAAAAACTACACAGAGCGAGATGATATAAAAAATTTAATTATAATTATTATAAATAGTTATTGCTTTAATTACAGCTGTAGAAAGCACGCAATTTAAAGAATAATATTATTCTACTTTAATCAAACCAACACTTTTCCGTGAAAAAATGAGGTAAAAAATTTTAAAGAATCTATCGTATTAGTTCAAAGGAATATACTATCCAAGTTTTGTGGATTAGGCTTGACTTTGATTTTAGCAAGTAAAGTCTGTGAAATTTAATGCAATCTGAATAATTTTACAAAACTTTAATGGAAAACTGATTCGTAATAATAAAAACTAGCTTAAAACGTTTTACAATGAATCCTTTATTTTATTACTTATATGGAATTACAACGGCATACAAGAATCAAACTATGAGAATATCTGTAAAAAGAACTTGTTATAGTTTGGAGTTTAATATGGAACTTATGGATATAATGATCAAAGCTTAGCTTTGGATAATTGTTTTATATAAGGAGTCACATATATTTCATAATATATTTGATTAATAATCTGTTTAAAAATTAATTTATGGTTATAAAATTTAATTCAAAATTGAATGGAGACTTAATTTTTAATCAAAATTAAAACTATTTATTTTACTTCTCATGTTATGGCAGTATGATTTTAATATTTATATGGATTTGAATTCATTATTTTATATTTAATATTAAAGATTCCATTGATAATAAGCAAGTTCATATTTTATTAATTATAGATGTAAAAGGAATATGTGTTTTTGATTAGTTTTATATGATTCGATTTTAATGATCACCTTAATATAACAAGAGTCTAAATCGAATTCTTATAGAAATGGCACAAAGATCAGGTATGTTCTCAGCTTTTGATGATGATGATGAACCACAACCATAGACTGTACAATAAAAGAACCAATCGCTCAAGCTTAACCAAAGGTACAAGAAAAGCTAAAGACCGCTTAGCCATTCAAGCAAGAAGATCTTGCTGATTTCGATGGTGTTACTGATTCAGAGTTAAGAATCAGAGTCGAGAGAGGTGGCAGCAATGACAGAGGTGGAGAAAGAGATGGCTTCAGAGGAGGTGACAGAGGTTGCTTCAGAGGTAGTCGCGGTGGTGCCATAGGTAGCAGAGCAAAAGAAGAGAAGGCGAAGAAGTTTTATGAAGAGGTGGGTTCCGCGATGCCAGAGGTGGCTGTGGTGAGTGAAGAAAAGGAGAAAAAGGTTCTCAAGAAACAAGAGGCCGTAGAAGGGCAGACAGAGGAAGAGGTGCAAGACCACAAGGTGAAGAAGATGCTGCCGTCGAAGGTGGTGATGAAGGTATTTAGTCTAAATAATGAAAAAATAGTGAATGTAAAAATGCTTAAATATAAAAAAATGTAAATTATAAATACTTAAAGTATATTTTAAGATATTTTTAAAAATTCTACTGAATAAGAAATTTAATTATAATTTATAGTGAATTAAATTATTAAAACTTATTTATTTTGCAATTGCAGCCCATTTTTTATGTTGTAAATTTTAATTTAGAATTTTTAAATATGTTTATTTATTTTGAGTTACAGAAATGAAAATTTGATTTACAACTATATTAAGTTTAATTTATTTATAAGTCAAAACATGAATAATTATCAAATAATTTACTAATAAAAGTAACTAATCTTTAAAATTAAAAAACTTCTATCATAATATATTATAAGTGATATATAATAATTTATAATTAATAAAAACAACAAACATTCATCTATGAAAAACCTCTCTGAATAAAATAAAAATGAGATGATGTAAAAGAATGTCAAGCTCCTTCGATATGGGACCGAGAACCCCACTAAAAACTCTAAACTAATTCTAACACTGAGTAATATTGCCAAGATGCTGAAAGTATCTATTAGGTTTGTTTGATCTGTATGTGTCATTAATGGGAAGAGTAATGAATAAAGGGTGGGCTCTAAAAATTACAAAATTTCGAAAATTTCTGAATAAACAAAATAATTTTTGCTTGATAAAAAACTCTAAGCAAATGGAAAGGGTACTCTCTCCATACTAGAGCAAAACTCTTTCATAGACTAAATCCTGACTTAGTGATTACCCCTTCTAAACTTCATTATATTTACAAAAAGAATAAAGTGAAATACAAAGTAATGAGATCCATCTCTAGGCTATCCTAGAGAAACCAATAGAAAATAAAGTAAATGAGATTTGAAAGTTTTTCTAAACTTATTAACATGGTAGCAGGTGGCAAGAAAGTTATTTATATAGATGAGGTCATCTTCAAGCCCTATGTAGTTACTCAGCGTTCATGGGCAAGAGAGGGAATGAATTAAATAATAAAGAAGGAGGGTCTCAAACTTTGGACTTTTGCATCGATAGTGGCTGGTGAGCATGGAAGCGGGGCTTGAGGCCTATTATACAAAGTTTAAATCTATCAACATGCAAGATGTGAAGACAATGATTGAATATCTTCATTATTTAAAAAATCAAGAGGAAGTTCTTATCTTTTATGATAACTTGAGGAGCCACCATAGCAAAATAGTAAAATAACAAATTAAAGAATACAAATGGGAGTGCCTTTTCAACGCCCCATACTCTTCAGAGTTTCATTGTATAGAAGAAATTTTTTCTAAAAAAAAGAGAGTAGGTACAAGTAGTCTATGATTGCATAAAAATTCAAAATTAATGAAACCTAACATTCTAAAATCATAAGAGACCCTATAGAAGTGGTTCATCTCACTCGGTGAGGAGGGTGATAGAAAGAAATATTTTAAAGATGAAAAATTATTTACACAAAAATATGAATAATTAACACACAGATAATAATAGATTATAATAAAATGCAATCACTCAGTGAATTCATTGTGGGGACTTCTATAGTCAGGAGACTCTTGTGCCATAGGTATGTCCCTTGACTAATTACAGACAGCTCTTTTGTTCTCTCCGATTTATTTATAATCAGGGAATGACATGGAAATGTCATGATATTGTCGCTTTTTTTTCTATACTCGGGGTTGAGACTTCTACTAGAGCATAAAAAGCGCCTTGCCTTTCGTTTCTATATAAATAAATTATATTAATTCTTATATTACTAGATAAAAACGGCTCTCCTTGTAACTCTTTATATACATCTTCCTAATCTATATTTTTTCCTTTTCTTCCTCTAAGCTGTCTCCTTTATTCCTTGATTTGTTAGCATGCTTGATAAGTTGGGACAAGAAATTGGTTTCTAGGGTGCCAAGTACCCGTAGAAATACTTTCTATCTGGCAAAACAGTGCAGTCTGGGTAATAATCTATGAATCTCATAATTTCTTAGTCTTCCTTAACCTGTTCAAATATATTCTTTACAGAGAGCTCCTCGTAGCATGGAACGTTGAGCTAAACCACCTCCCCAGATTTTATAAGAGTTTTGCTCCCTGCTGAGAAGTCTTTGATGAACCTCATGGTTACATACTCATCATTGGGTAAAAAGTAGCCCTCTTTAATATTAATATAATTTAATCTTACTATTGAACCTGAGAAAATTGACCCAGTCATTCTTTGACCTGAACCTAGTCTAGAAGTTCTTTACATCATGACCATGGATAGCCTGTCTCTCCATTCTCTTGTGCTATTTATATAAAATTATTAACGTTAAATAAAACTTATTAAATTACTGATCTCATATTTTGATTCTTGAGGCAGAGCTTCCATATTATATAGAAATTCGCTAAAAGCTTTTATAAATATATACTGATCAGATTATAAATTTCACTAAATAACATGAAACCTTATGATTTAAAATAGAAGACTTTTGTTATTATAACTTTTATTAAAATTTAATATGAATATTAAATAAAAATAAATGGTTGTTATACCAAAAGTAGTTAGCAAATGTATTAATAATTATATAATTTCTTTTACTTTACCATAATTTAGGTACATAATGGGACTTATCAAATTTATACCGAGTAAATTAAGTTTACGAGAATTATTTTAGCATTGAAACTACAAATTTTTATAATTTGAAATATTATTCTATAACTGACTTTAAACAAACAACTTTAATTAATTTAATATAATTTATATATCTCTTCGTTATAAATTGAAAATTATTAAAAGATTTAAATATAATTAAAAGGATATAACATGAGTATGAAAAGCGAAAGAAAGGGTTCTGGGTTTTAAAAATATATACTTATTAATTAAATTTGGTTGTAAGTATAAAAAGAGATTTTTACAAAATCAGTATGATTCATTATGTTTTATTTTTTATATAAAAATAATCAAATAAATATAATTTATAAAAAGTAATTAAAATAAAAAAATAACATTCAAACTATAACATGGCTTTGTAAGCTTAAATTATTCTTTAGTTAATTCTATAATAACTAATAATTCATAACTTTATCAATCAATAATTGTAAATTTATTTTTAGATAATATAAAAATGTCTAAGCCATGTATGTCAAAGTATAAAGCTAACCCTTAAACTTTTCTAGTAATAAACTATCCTAAGTTTTTGCCACAAAAAATGGCCTCCTAAGTTTTTGGCCACCTTGAATATTCAAAATAAAACACAATTTTATAACGCAATTAAAAAAACTTAGTAATATTAAATAAAACAAAATTTTACTTAAATGCCCAAAACCAGTAAATAATTTATAAGACTCAATCCTCAAATCTATAGCTGTCAATACTGCTCTATCCCTTTCATAGCAAGATAGCCTCAACGCCTTGGAAGTCCATATTTCAAATTAACATTGGGAAGAACATAAGTCAGTTTAAGCAAGAGACAAGTTACTAAAGAGGACATGTAAATACTGTGTGGTAGTAAAAGGGAGGTCATATCACTGCTCAAGACATGAAATAACGTGCAACAAAAATATGAATAAAACTAAGGTTATAAAAAAAGATTCAGGATGAGAAGAAACTAGATTTCATTTAGGGCCCAGCTGATGTACTCGTAAAAGTTTGAAAGGCTATCAACTCATACCTATCCAAAAAAGAGTAAAAAAACTTACCTACAAATTATTCAGAGAACCTTTATTATACGAGTGAGACGTCAAAGATCTAAGAATGTGGGAAAAAATTGCGAGAGATGCAATTGAGAAATTCGGCAAGCTCTATTAAGTTGTACTAATGGACTTACCTTGGAAGATAAAGTAGTAAATGCCATACACAACCATGCCTGACCAGGAAATACTAGACATGCCAATAAACTTAGTCTAAGAGAGAGGTATACTTATCTTTTGGATAGTGAATCAAAAAAAGGATGCTGCCAGGGAATTCTTTAGAAAAAATGGCTATGACGAGGTTGAGAAAGGAGAGTGGATTAAACTGACCAAGAACATGAAACTGCATAAGGACTCTGGCATGTATACAGCCCATAATTATGAAACATTTATGATAGGAAGGAAAGGATATGTGACTGACATGCTAAATTATCATGTTACTGACAACGTTATATTCTCTAAAACTGGAAACCACTCTGAAAAGCCAGAACAGATTTATGACTATATTCAGTAGATGGCCCCTGATAGACTAAACTTGGATATTTTTCCTAGACCTCATAGTATTAGACCTAACTTTACATTTTTTGGAAACCAACTGACTTCTCCAAACTAATGATGTATAGACAAGTTTGAATATTCTATGTAATTTACTATAAATAATTAATTCAAAATATTACTATAATTATATACTTTGAATGTCTAAAATAAATTCTTTCATTATAATATATAAAATGAATAAATTACACTTCATATTAAGCAGAAAAGTTATTGAATATATGAAAATAATTATAGAATAAAACAATTAAAATTAGAATAACAAATAAATCAAGAATATTTATTAAAAATAATTATAATAATGTTTTGGTGAATTATTTATTTATATTTTTTTGTTTTTAAGAATTTATTTATAGACGATTTTTTTACTATTTTGACTGATTCACTATATCCAAAGAAAGGAAAATGTTGATCATTCAGTCAAAAATGAACAAATCCAAGCAAAGAAGACTGAGAAATGGCACTAACTCTAAAGAAGATCAGAAACTGGCAGAGGCAGAGGTGTTGCCAAGAGAAGTTACGGTAAAGGTAACTGGGGCAAGACTGAAGATGGAGCTGTCGCAGAACTTGAGACTACCCCTTCTTAAGAAGACAAGGAGGAGACTACTTCAGTTGAAGCCGTTGAGGAGCAACCAACGGAAAAGATATCGTCAAAGAGAGGACCAAGATAAGTAATTGTTGAAGAGGAAGAAGTGAAGGTTTAAACTCTTCAAGAACTCCTGGCACAAAAGAAATAAACTGCATCCAAGAAGGAAGCTTGAAAGGCCGAAGCTGTGACCAAGACAGGAATTGAGAAGGTTGAGAAGCAAGCTGACGGAGTTCAACAAATCATCAGTGATCTCTACGCCATCATAAAGACTGAAGGTACTGACCTCATAAAATTCCAAGGTTAAGAAGGTGAGTAAGTCGTCAGAGATGATAGAAGAGGTGTTGCCATAGGGAGTGCAAGAGGTGGTGCTAGACCAAGCTGGGGTAGCCAACTTAGAGTTGCCGAAGAAAATTTCCCAGTCTTGACATGAAAATGCAAAGATTAAGTCAATAACAGTAACGATAATCAACAGTTCACACAGTCAGTTGAAAACAAACCAGGAACAGAAATATATAAAGAATAGTCAACTATGAGATGTCTATTGACTTGCTAAACTCTTTGTTAGTTTAATTCATATCAAATTTTTGAGAAGCCCATCATATTAAAACCCTGAAATACTGATTTCCATAGTTCCTTAGTTAATTGCAGTCCTCTAAATTAAAATTGCATATTTGTTGATACTACCTAATGACTGATGTTATTATAAACAAACCATTCAGAGAAAGACGCAGTATAAATAGTATCACTGAGGAGAAGAAGGCTGCCAACAGGAGGGATCCTAAGCAGTTGCAAGATATGCTTAGGTCTATTTCTTTCTCAAAAATGCAATTTTTCTTGAATTTACTAATTCTTAGTTTATAAATTAATGTATTTTGATTTAGTTCTGTATTAATTTCATATAAAAGATTACGCAAATATAATCACTTATACCCTCTATAAACCTGAATGTTTAACTAAAAGGGATTTTACATCTTAAAAATAATGTTTTTTTTGCTAATTTTAAAGAAAAGAAAGTTTACTCATACATTTCATAAAAACACAATTATGTATTTTGATGAGAATTCTATACTTTATATCTTTAAGTTATAATGAATAAGAGTTAGAATTAATATTATGATTATTAGATCAATCTTAAGAAAAATTTGATATGGACCCCACCTCTCGAAGATTTATTATTTGTAATAAAAAATAACTGGATGCTTCGATTTATCAGTTTATCATTCTAGAATTACCCTACTTATCATTTAGTGTAAAATCTAAGAATTATAAGAAATAAAATTATAAATCATTATTTCAATCTAACATTTTTGGGCAGAGATATCAGAGCGAAAGGAATGGGTTATTGCAGTGTCACAAGATTTCACTTCTTGGGCTAGTACGTTTTCATCTTATTCATGTAAAAGAACACATTTGAAAGCCTCCACTACTTTTATAGCACCTAAATCATACAGTTTTATGTTCTGGGATTTATTCCTGGCATTAGAGGTTTGGTCAAGGCTTTCATATTAAGCTATTGCCTGAAAGGCACTGATTGAATTGAACATTTTAATTGTCATTCATTCTAACACAGCAAGCAATAGATCTGACCAAATTTCAAAAATGAAATCTAATGAGCGGCTAGTTTTGAATGACTTAAGCTGTTAGACCATCATTAAAGTCATACACCATCATTTTAAATCAGAGTAACTAGAAATACTCTCTTAGTAAGCTCAAGATAATTTTTTCATGGCTAGCAAAAGATTTTCTTAACTTTCAAATAATTCTTTCAAGTTAATGAGGAACTTATTAAGCTTATTGTAGGAATACATTCGAAATTGGGAAATTAATTTAAATTAAATTAATTATAAATCAAAATCTTGGCAGTTAAAGTTGGCCAATTTAAACGATTTTGGCCTCATTCGATAGATAATTCAAAATTAGCTGGACTTTAATATTGGCGGTACTATTTCATCGCATCCCTGGAGCGAGATAACTCGACTTAAATTGAACGCATCTTAATTCATTCAATTATACCTTCACATTAAAGTGAAGTTATCTCGCTCCAGGGATGCGATGAAATAGTACCGCCAATAGTAAAGTCCAGCTAATTTTGAATTCTCTATCGAAAGTGCCCAAGATCGTTTAAATTTGCC
>ARYC01017253.1:0-25925 GCA_000711775.1 Oxytricha trifallax
TAATCATTAATATATAGAACTTTATCATTATATTAAAGTAACAATAAAAACATTAACTAAGGACTATCATTTTATCATGAATACTTTCAGCTGATAATTTCTATTTAATTTTATTATAGAATCTTAAAAATTCTCAAATTACTGCTATTTATTACATAAATATAAAATGTACTAAAGCATGATGTGCAGTGCTGCTTAAACGCGTTTAACAACTGCGTGGGCTAATTGACATTGTAAATCAATGTTCTTATTAATTAATGTCTTACTTATAATATATTTATATTTTGATCTTCTAAAACTAATAAGAGATATCTGAAATACTTATTATTAGATTTCATATTAAACTATTAACTTTATATTATTTAGAAATACTAATTTTAATAATAAAATTTTAGTAAAAATTATACCTTGTAAAATACATTTGAATTGAAAAGTTATAAAAATAAATAAATAACATTAACTTTAAATAATATTAACTGTCACTATTCGATGCTTTTATTACTAATTTGATAATAAATACATTAAACTATAATCCTGGATATTAATAGTCAGTCTATTTGTCAGAATCTATTTTAATAAAAGCATGTTGAAAATTTGATGATTGAAAATGTTGGAATTTATTATAAAAACTAATAACTTTATCGATTAGAATATTTTTAGGATAATCAATTTAAAATTTATGATTAATCTCTCATCCTGCTTATTTAAGAAAAAACTTATCATTGTAGATTTGCGAATTCTTTAAGTTATGATTATAATTAGTGATGAATGCATCATAATCACAAATAATACTGTCTTCAATATTAATATTCCTTCTTCTCATTCTTTCATGAGATGTCTGAAGTGACATTGTTAGCCTTAGAATAGTTGGTGTTTTATGAATTGTAAACATTCTCTTTGTGTATTCATGATATGGGCATCTATCAATATCGAATATAGCGCTGTGAGGGAAGAGAAGTCTGTATGAAATCTTATTCTCGGCATTATTCCTTCTGTTTTCAAATGCATCACTTGTAGTATAATTTGGAACATCATCTTATCGTTGTTATCAATTTCTTCTTGAGAAACCATAGCAGGAGTAGTATCAAGCCTAGTCGTGAGTCCACTCATCACACTGCTTAATCAGGCGAGTTTATCTTGAATTTTCTTTTTTTTATTCAAAAATTTTAGTATTGTAAACGAAGAAGGAGTGAACCTTAAACTGGGGGCTGGAAGTGGTACAACGCGATTCTCCAAGAAAAGACGCAGGGAGGTAGAACCTCCGACTCAATTAAGTGTCTCAGGGGCCGAGATAATTAAAATCATTATTTACTGGACCCCCTATTCCATTAGTATGCGTTCAGAACATATGTCCTTAGTTCTAGTAGCGATGATGGATAAAATTAATCTAAAACCTGAAAATCTGACGAGGGCTCAAAATAGATGGAGTGCGAATCCATTAATAAAAAATGAAGGAAGAGGAATCCTGAAGCAGTTTACCGTGCGCGTTGCACTCGTTGGCGACTCAACCAAAGAAGTTCCCTCCCACTCTGGGATTTCAGAGCTTCCCTATAACTTCTTCTCTCCAAATGAAACAGGCTAAGATGGCAAGAGAGTAGAAGTTAATGTATATTTAGGTAGTAGCTTATACAAGACTTTTTATCACAATTGTTCATTCAATCGTGGCGATTATACTAGCAGTCTCATCTCACAATGCAGTTGCCATGCCATGTTCTTCTAGCTTACAATGCAACATAGATAAATTGACATACGCAAACGCAAACTTCCCAACAGCTAAAAGAATCACTAGTATTGTCGGCCTTGCTAGAAGGTCGTATGATTGTAGGAAGATGCAGATTTAATCATCAACTTTAATTAATTAATTGATTATTCAAACATGGTAAAATATTATTTCTTAATTTTTTTCAACTTTTCGAACTCGTTTCTATTAAAGGATATCTAACTTTTACTTTCACTAATTACTATAAGTAAGCTGTTTTTGAGTGTTTTTTAGATAAAAATTTAGATTTCTTCAGGATATTTTCTAAAAATAAATTAAAAAATTAGAGCTTTACAGTAGTAATTGTAGCAACAATGACTACAATAACAATAACAATAGAATTAATAGTAAAAACAATAAAATTTGCAATAATTACTGTTTAAAAATGTTTGCTTAAAAATCCAGATTTTCTAAATTCATGTTTTGACACATAAAGATAATGATGAAGATTATGATAAAAATGAAAACTAAATCAAAAACTTTTAGTTTTAGAAATTCTCGAGAGTTTCAATTAAACAATTACTATTGCAGATTTTATTGTTTTTACTATTAATTCTATTGTTATTGCTATTGTAGTCATTGTTGCTACAATTACTACTATTAAATTCTATTTTAAAAAAAATGAATCCAAAAGTTGAAATAATAAAGAATTAATATTCCACATGTTTGATTTATTAATAAAAATTGATGATTTAATCTCAAAATTGATTTGAAATGATTACAGTTAATAATTCATCTCTATATTATGCATAGGTAATTACAGAGTTAATTGTATTTTTTATTTCTTTTCTTATAAACTCCTCAAATCGATTATTCTTACTTTTATACTATCTGCAAATATTAATGTGAAAAACTACACAGAGCGAGATGATATAAAAAATTTAATTATAATTATTATAAATAGTTATTGCTTTAATTACAGCTGTAGAAAGCACGCAATTTAAAGAATAATATTATTCTACTTTAATCAAACCAACACTTTTCCGTGAAAAAATGAGGTAAAAAATTTTAAAGAATCTATCGTATTAGTTCAAAGGAATATACTATCCAAGTTTTGTGGATTAGGCTTGACTTTGATTTTAGCAAGTAAAGTCTGTGAAATTTAATGCAATCTGAATAATTTTACAAAACTTTAATGGAAAACTGATTCGTAATAATAAAAACTAGCTTAAAACGTTTTACAATGAATCCTTTATTTTATTACTTATATGGAATTACAACGGCATACAAGAATCAAACTATGAGAATATCTGTAAAAAGAACTTGTTATAGTTTGGAGTTTAATATGGAACTTATGGATATAATGATCAAAGCTTAGCTTTGGATAATTGTTTTATATAAGGAGTCACATATATTTCATAATATATTTGATTAATAATCTGTTTAAAAATTAATTTATGGTTATAAAATTTAATTCAAAATTGAATGGAGACTTAATTTTTAATCAAAATTAAAACTATTTATTTTACTTCTCATGTTATGGCAGTATGATTTTAATATTTATATGGATTTGAATTCATTATTTTATATTTAATATTAAAGATTCCATTGATAATAAGCAAGTTCATATTTTATTAATTATAGATGTAAAAGGAATATGTGTTTTTGATTAGTTTTATATGATTCGATTTTAATGATCACCTTAATATAACAAGAGTCTAAATCGAATTCTTATAGAAATGGCACAAAGATCAGGTATGTTCTCAGCTTTTGATGATGATGATGAACCACAACCATAGACTGTACAATAAAAGAACCAATCGCTCAAGCTTAACCAAAGGTACAAGAAAAGCTAAAGACCGCTTAGCCATTCAAGCAAGAAGATCTTGCTGATTTCGATGGTGTTACTGATTCAGAGTTAAGAATCAGAGTCGAGAGAGGTGGCAGCAATGACAGAGGTGGAGAAAGAGATGGCTTCAGAGGAGGTGACAGAGGTTGCTTCAGAGGTAGTCGCGGTGGTGCCATAGGTAGCAGAGCAAAAGAAGAGAAGGCGAAGAAGTTTTATGAAGAGGTGGGTTCCGCGATGCCAGAGGTGGCTGTGGTGAGTGAAGAAAAGGAGAAAAAGGTTCTCAAGAAACAAGAGGCCGTAGAAGGGCAGACAGAGGAAGAGGTGCAAGACCACAAGGTGAAGAAGATGCTGCCGTCGAAGGTGGTGATGAAGGTATTTAGTCTAAATAATGAAAAAATAGTGAATGTAAAAATGCTTAAATATAAAAAAATGTAAATTATAAATACTTAAAGTATATTTTAAGATATTTTTAAAAATTCTACTGAATAAGAAATTTAATTATAATTTATAGTGAATTAAATTATTAAAACTTATTTATTTTGCAATTGCAGCCCATTTTTTATGTTGTAAATTTTAATTTAGAATTTTTAAATATGTTTATTTATTTTGAGTTACAGAAATGAAAATTTGATTTACAACTATATTAAGTTTAATTTATTTATAAGTCAAAACATGAATAATTATCAAATAATTTACTAATAAAAGTAACTAATCTTTAAAATTAAAAAACTTCTATCATAATATATTATAAGTGATATATAATAATTTATAATTAATAAAAACAACAAACATTCATCTATGAAAAACCTCTCTGAATAAAATAAAAATGAGATGATGTAAAAGAATGTCAAGCTCCTTCGATATGGGACCGAGAACCCCACTAAAAACTCTAAACTAATTCTAACACTGAGTAATATTGCCAAGATGCTGAAAGTATCTATTAGGTTTGTTTGATCTGTATGTGTCATTAATGGGAAGAGTAATGAATAAAGGGTGGGCTCTAAAAATTACAAAATTTCGAAAATTTCTGAATAAACAAAATAATTTTTGCTTGATAAAAAACTCTAAGCAAATGGAAAGGGTACTCTCTCCATACTAGAGCAAAACTCTTTCATAGACTAAATCCTGACTTAGTGATTACCCCTTCTAAACTTCATTATATTTACAAAAAGAATAAAGTGAAATACAAAGTAATGAGATCCATCTCTAGGCTATCCTAGAGAAAGCAATAGAAAATAAAGTAAATGAGATTTGAAAGTTTTTCTAAACTTATTAACATGGTAGCAGGTGGCAAGAAAGTTATTTATATAGATGAGGTCATCTTCAAGCCCTATGTAGTTACTCAGCGTTCATGGGCAAGAGAGGGAATGAATTAAATAATAAAGAAGGAGGGTCTCAAACTTTGGACTTTTGCATCGATAGTGGCTGGTGAGCATGGAAGCGGGGCTTGAGGCCTATTATACAAAGTTTAAATCTATCAACATGCAAGATGTGAAGACAATGATTGAATATCTTCATTATTTAAAAAATCAAGAGGAAGTTCTTATCTTTTATGATAACTTGAGGAGCCACCATAGCAAAATAGTAAAATAACAAATTAAAGAATACAAATGGGAGTGCCTTTTCAACGCCCCATACTCTTCAGAGTTTCATTGTATAGAAGAAATTTTTTCTAAAAAAAAGAGAGTAGGTACAAGTAGTCTATGATTGCATAAAAATTCAAAATTAATGAAACCTAACATTCTAAAATCATAAGAGACCCTATAGAAGTGGTTCATCTCGACTTGGTGAGGAGGGTGATAGAAAGAAATATTTTAAAGATTAAAAATTATTTACACAAAAATATGAATAATTAACACACAGATAATAATAGATTATAATAAAATGCAATCACTCAGTGAATTCATTGTGGGGACTTCTATAGTCAGGAGACTCTTGTGCCATAGGTATGTCCCTTGACTAATTACAGACAGCTCTTTTGTTCTCTCCGATTTATTTATAATCAGGGAATGACATGGAAATGTCATGATATTGTCGCTTTTTTTTCTATACTCGGGGTTGAGACTTCTACTAGAGCATAAAAAGCGCCTTGCCTTTCGTTTCTATATAAATAAATTATATTAATTCTTATATTACTAGATAAAAACGGCTCTCCTTGTAACTCTTTATATACATCTTCCTAATCTATATTTTTTCCTTTTCTTCCTCTAAGCTGTCTCCTTTATTCCTTGATTTGTTAGCATGCTTGATAAGTTGGGACAAGAAATTGGTTTCTAGGGTGCCAAGTACCCGTAGAAATACTTTCTATCTGGCAAAACAGTGCAGTCTGGGTAATAATCTATGAATCTCATAATTTCTTAGTCTTCCTTAACCTGTTCAAATATATTCTTTACAGAGAGCTCCTCGTAGCATGGAACGTTGAGCTAAACCACCTCCCCAGATTTTATAAGAGTTTTGCTCCCTGCTGAGAAGTCTTTGATGAACCTCATGGTTACATACTCATCATTGGGTAAAAAGTAGCCCTCTTTAATATTAATATAATTTAATCTTACTATTGAACCTGAGAAAATTGACCCAGTCATTCTTTGACCTGAACCTAGTCTAGAAGTTCTTTACATCATGACCATGGATAGCCTGTCTCTCCATTCTCTTGTGCTATTTATATAAAATTATTAACGTTAAATAAAACTTATTAAATTACTGATCTCATATTTTGATTCTTGAGGCAGAGCTTCCATATTATATAGAAATTCGCTAAAAGCTTTTATAAATATATACTGATCAGATTATAAATTTCACTAAATAACATGAAACCTTATGATTTAAAATAGAAGACTTTTGTTATTATAACTTTTATTAAAATTTAATATGAATATTAAATAAAAATAAATGGTTGTTATACCAAAAGTAGTTAGCAAATGTATTAATAATTATATAATTTCTTTTACTTTACCATAATTTAGGTACATAATGGGACTTATCAAATTTATACCGAGTAAATTAAGTTTACGAGAATTATTTAGCATAGAAACTACAAATTTTTATAAATTCAAATATTATTCTACAACTGACTTTAAACAAACACTTTAATTAATTTAATATAATTTATATATCTCTTCGTTATAAATTGAAAATTATTAAAAGATTTAAATATAATTAAAAGGATATAACATGAGTATGAAAAGCGAAAGAAAGGGTTCTGGGTTTTAAAAATATATACTTATTAATTAAATTTGGTTGTAAGTATAAACAAGGAGATTTTTACAAAATCAGTATGATTCATTATTTATTTTTTATATAAAAATAATCAAATAAATATAATTTATAAAAAGAAATTTAAATAAATAAATAACATTCAAACTATAACATGGCTTTGTAAGCTTAAATTATTCTTTAGTTAATTCTATAATAACTAATAATTCATAACTTTATCAATCAATAATTGTAAATTTATTTTTAGATAATATAAAAAATGTCTAAGCTATGTATGTCAAAGTATAAAGCTAACCCTTAAACTTTTCTAGTAATAAACTATCCTAAGTTTTTGCCACAAAAAATGGCCTCCTAAGTTTTTGGCCACCTTGAATATTCAAAATAAAACACAATTTTATAACGCAATTAAAAAAACTTAGTAATATTAAATAAAACAAAATTTTACTTAAATGCCCAAAACCAGTAAATAATTTATAAGACTCAATCCTCAAATCTATAGCTGTCAATACTGCTCTATCCCTTTCATAGCAAGATAGCCTCAACGCCTTGGAAGTCCATATTTCAAATTAACATTGGGAAGAACATAAGTCAGTTTAAGCAAGAGACAAGTTACTAAAGAGGACATGTAAATACTGTGTGGTAGTAAAAGGGAGGTCATATCACTGCTCAAGACATGAAATAACGTGCAACAAAAATATGAATAAAACTAAGGTTATAAAAAAAGATTCAGGATGAGAAGAAACTAGATTTCATTTAGGGCCCAGCTGATGTACTCGTAAAAGTTTGAAAGGCTATCAACTCATACCTATCCAAAAAAGAGTAAAAAAACTTACCTACAAATTATTCAGAGAACCTTTATTATACGAGTGAGACGTCAAAGATCTAAGAATGTGGGAAAAAATTGCGAGAGATGCAATTGAGAAATTCGGCAAGCTCTATTAAGTTGTACTAATGGACTTACCTTGGAAGATAAAGTAGTAAATGCCATACACAACCATGCCTGACCAGGAAATACTAGACATGCCAATAAACTTAGTCTAAGAGAGAGGTATACTTATCTTTTGGATAGTGAATCAAAAAAAGGATGCTGCCAGGGAATTCTTTAGAAAAAATGGCTATGACGAGGTTGAGAAAGGAGAGTGGATTAAACTGACCAAGAACATGAAACTGCATAAGGACTCTGGCATGTATACAGCCCATAATTATGAAACATTTATGATAGGAAGGAAAGGATATGTGACTGACATGCTAAATTATCATGTTACTGACAACGTTATATTCTCTAAAACTGGAAACCACTCTGAAAAGCCAGAACAGATTTATGACTATATTCAGTAGATGGCCCCTGATAGACTAAACTTGGATATTTTTCCTAGACCTCATAGTATTAGACCTAACTTTACATTTTTTGGAAACCAACTGACTTCTCCAAACTAATGATGTATAGACAAGTTTGAATATTCTATGTAATTTACTATAAATAATTAATTCAAAATATTACTATAATTATATACTTTGAATGTCTAAAATAAATTCTTTCATTATAATATATAAAATGAATAAATTACACTTCATATTAAGCAGAAAAGTTATTGAATATATGAAAATAATTATAGAATAAAACAATTAAAATTAGAATAACAAATAAATCAAGAATATTTATTAAAAATAATTATAATAATGTTTTGGTGAATTATTTATTTATATTTTTTTGTTTTTAAGAATTTATTTATAGACGATTTTTTTACTATTTTGACTGATTCACTATATCCAAAGAAAGGAAAATGTTGATCATTCAGTCAAAAATGAACAAATCCAAGCAAAGAAGACTGAGAAATGGCACTAACTCTAAAGAAGATCAGAAACTGGCAGAGGCAGAGGTGTTGCCAAGAGAAGTTACGGTAAAGGTAACTGGGGCAAGACTGAAGATGGAGCTGTCGCAGAACTTGAGACTACCCCTTCTTAAGAAGACAAGGAGGAGACTACTTCAGTTGAAGCCGTTGAGGAGCAACCAACGGAAAAGATATCGTCAAAGAGAGGACCAAGATAAGTAATTGTTGAAGAGGAAGAAGTGAAGGTTTAAACTCTTCAAGAACTCCTGGCACAAAAGAAATAAACTGCATCCAAGAAGGAAGCTTGAAAGGCCGAAGCTGTGACCAAGACAGGAATTGAGAAGGTTGAGAAGCAAGCTGACGGAGTTCAACAAATCATCAGTGATCTCTACGCCATCATAAAGACTGAAGGTACTGACCTCATAAAATTCCAAGGTTAAGAAGGTGAGTAAGTCGTCAGAGATGATAGAAGAGGTGTTGCCATAGGGAGTGCAAGAGGTGGTGCTAGACCAAGCTGGGGTAGCCAACTTAGAGTTGCCGAAGAAAATTTCCCAGTCTTGACATGAAAATGCAAAGATTAAGTCAATAACAGTAACGATAATCAACAGTTCACACAGTCAGTTGAAAACAAACCAGGAACAGAAATATATAAAGAATAGTCAACTATGAGATGTCTATTGACTTGCTAAACTCTTTGTTAGTTTAATTCATATCAAATTTTTGAGAAGCCCATCATATTAAAACCCTGAAATACTGATTTCCATAGTTCCTTAGTTAATTGCAGTCCTCTAAATTAAAATTGCATATTTGTTGATACTACCTAATGACTGATGTTATTATAAACAAACCATTCAGAGAAAGACGCAGTATAAATAGTATCACTGAGGAGAAGAAGGCTGCCAACAGGAGGGATCCTAAGCAGTTGCAAGATATGCTTAGGTCTATTTCTTTCTCAAAAATGCAATTTTTCTTGAATTTACTAATTCTTAGTTTATAAATTAATGTATTTTGATTTAGTTCTGTATTAATTTCATATAAAAGATTACGCAAATATAATCACTTATACCCTCTATAAACCTGAATGTTTAACTAAAAGGGATTTTACATCTTAAAAATAATGTTTTTTTTGCTAATTTTAAAGAAAAGAAAGTTTACTCATACATTTCATAAAAACACAATTATGTATTTTGATGAGAATTCTATACTTTATATCTTTAAGTTATAATGAATAAGAGTTAGAATTAATATTATGATTATTAGATCAATCTTAAGAAAAATTTGATATGGACCCCACCTCTCGAAGATTTATTATTTGTAATAAAAAATAACTGGATGCTTCGATTTATCAGTTTATCATTCTAGAATTACCCTACTTATCATTTAGTGTAAAATCTAAGAATTATAAGAAATAAAATTATAAATCATTATTTCAATCTAACATTTTTGGGCAGAGATATCAGAGCGAAAGGAATGGGTTATTGCAGTGTCACAAGATTTCACTTCTTGGGCTAGTACGTTTTCATCTTATTCATGTAAAAGAACACATTTGAAAGCCTCCACTACTTTTATAGCACCTAAATCATACAGTTTTATGTTCTGGGATTTATTCCTGGCATTAGAGGTTTGGTCAAGGCTTTCATATTAAGCTATTGCCTGAAAGGCACTGATTGAATTGAACATTTTAATTGTCATTCATTCTAACACAGCAAGCAATAGATCTGACCAAATTTCAAAAATGAAATCTAATGAGCGGCTAGTTTTGAATGACTTAAGCTGTTAGACCATCATTAAAGTCATACACCATCATTTTAAATCAGAGTAACTAGAAATACTCTCTTAGTAAGCTCAAGATAATTTTTTCATGGCTAGCAAAAGATTTTCTTAACTTTCAAATAATTCTTTCAAGTTAATGAGGAACTTATTAAGCTTATTGTAGGAATACATTCGAAATTGGGAAATTAATTTAAATTAAATTAATTATAAATCAAAATCTTGGCAGTTAAAGTTGGCCAATTTAAACGATTTTGGCCTCATTCGATAGATAATTCAAAATTAGCTGGACTTTAATATTGGCGGTACTATTTCATCGCATCCCTGGAGCGAGATAACTCGACTTAAATTGAACGCATCTTAATTCATTCAATTATACCTTCACATTAAAGTGAAGTTATCTCGCTCCAGGGATGCGATGAAATAGTACCGCCAATAGTAAAGTCCAGCTAATTTTGAATTCTCTATCGAAAGTGCCCAAGATCGTTTAAATTGGCCAACTTTAACTGCCAAGATTTTGATTTAAATTTAATTTAATTTAAGTTAATTTCCCAATTTCGAATGTATTTCTACAATAATATAAGTTTGATATTCGGTTATTAGATTCATGCATGATAGATTAAATGGCTTGGAGGTCTCGGAGGTTCCGGGTGGTCCCGGAGGTCTCAGAGGTTTCGGAGGTCTCGTAGGTTCCGGAGGTCTCGGAGCTCAAATAAATAAGAAAAGCACTAAAATGCTGTAAATAATTTGAAGTTCAAATGTAGGGAAATGAAAATGAGTGGTTTATGATTTTTTAAATCTAAATCGTAAAGGTTGTAACATATTAGCTCCCTCCCATTTTAGTTGTTTTCACCAGAGCTTATCTGCAAACTTACAATGTGAGAATCTTTTAAAAGGGTTATGATTTACTTCTAATTTAAAGATAGCCAGAGCTTGTATTAGAAAAGATGATTTATGAAGTCTTTTTATAATACGAGGCAATTTTTCTCGCTTCTACCTAAGTTAAAGTGACTTAATGAGAGACTCGAGCAATAACTTTTTAATTTAAAATTCAAAATTAACTATCACAAATTAAAATCATCAACAATCTAAGAATGATGAATTATCCAGGAACAATCTCAAGTGTGCATGTCTTGATAATTTTTCTTAGGTTCAGATGTTTAGATCTAACTAAAGACTCAACAATTTATCTTAGTTAATAGTCAATATGTGGTCTAACCAACATTCCATGTCCAATGATAAAAAAGATTTGCGTACTCAGAAGTTAAAAAGCAAATACATACAATGAAGTTTAAAAAAATGAGAAATTATCTAATGACAAAATTGAATTTCTCTCAAATAGATTAATTTGTAGCTTCAGACTGGAATGACATTGGGGGAGAGATGCGTGATGTTCCATAGACGGTTTCCAGAGCTTAGAATTTCTCCCTCCAAGCTTTCTAAGATTTATAAGGAAAAAGGTATTAAAGGAAAGTTCATTAATGTGGGCAAGTACATGAGCCCTATTTAGACACTTAAAACGCAAGAGTTATTTTAAGAGATGAGATGAAAGCTAATTAATGCTCTACAGGAAGGAAGGAAAGTAGTATTCATCAACGAGGTGATGTTTACTTATTCTACTAATCTCAAGCAAGAGTACAGCAATAGGAATATGAATATTATTGTGAAAGACAATCTATAATTCACAAAGAGTATTGCTGTGGTTGCAGGAGTATCACCTGACAAAGGTTTAGAACTTTACTATAATTATGATAGATCAGTAGACATAGACAAATTTTATGACTTCATCATAGGATTACATGAATAGAACTTAAGAAGTAGGCTTGCCGTAGTTCTAGACAATCTAAGAGTGCAGCACAGCAAAAAGATTAAAGCATTGGAATTATTTCTCGGTTCTTAAGAATTAGTTTAAGAGAATCAAGATGAAGATAGTTGGGCAAGACTAGAAAATTGATGCAAAAATATTTTTAAAGCAAGCATTCTGCAGCATAGAAGATGGTATTATAAGAGATATATGCAAGAAAATATTAAAAAAGTATGATTTATGATTTTAATTTTAATTATGGGCCTTAAGCTCAAATATTAAATCTCATCACATTATTGTTCATCATGCCTGTGTCCGATTAGGATTCAAACATCGTGGTGTTGGTTTACATGAGGCGAGCTCCCTTGCTTGGTCTGATCCCTTTGCTGGCTGATGCATGTTCTATTCCTCTAAATCTTTTAAGTGACAAAACTTTTGGAGGAGACTACTTTGGCTTTCTAGCCTTCATTAGTTTGTTGAAGCTTTCAGAAGCTGCATAGTTTTCCCCGATTTTTCTATATTTAATTAAGATAGAGATGGGGTAAGATACTTGAGATAAAGGGATGACTTGTCAACTAGGAGAACTAATCATCAGATATGAGAATGAAGTCGTTTCTTTCACCTTGACCATTTACGCTATTCCTATTTCCCCTAGACTTGTTGATGATGTGTGAGAGATACTCTGGCTGAATCGTATTCAGAACATTATAGAAGTATTGTTTGTCTATAGGTTTGCACTTCTCTGACATATCAGGAAGGTAGATGCTCAGCTCTTAGACATCGCATACTTGCAAATATAGTTGTTTAACCGAAAGTTCATCATACTTTTGAACCTTCACCATCTTGATCTGATCCATTTTTATTGTTACCCTTAAAAATTAGTCTCAAGTATTCTCTGTTAACTCCCTCAATTAGTAGCATGTAGTAACCCACTATAAATTTCTAAAACAAATAAATTACGAATCCCAGTAAGATAGGTATAGATGTCCAGATTGGACTTGAATTTTCCACCAAGCTCGTGAGAGTTAATCTTTAGAATGCTGTCATCAGACTGGCTGTCACTCATCAATAATTGCTGATGAGTCCTTTTATGGGAATTTGCTTTCATAAACGAAAATCACTATAGCCAATTAAAAATAAAATATTGATACCAGGGTTAACTATAAGAAAATCAGCTATTCAATTCGAAATATTATATGTGATCTTAGAAACATCTTATAGCTGAGAGTTTTCCAAAAAGTTGGGAAAAGGGCTATGATTTTTACCCCAAAATATTAAATTTGTGCTGTGATTTTATGTGATTTTCATCGATTTTCTGTGATTAATCACATTTTTTGTTAGTTTTTGTGAATTATTTTAGGAAAAAAATTTGTTGTCATTATTTCGACTGATCCCTCCCCATTATATTAACTTATTTGATATTGATGTTTAAATTCAAATTTAAGAGATATAAATTAAAAAATTTAAGTTTAGATACAATCACAAATTTATATTTTTAAAATAGCGACTTTCAAAGCTCAATGTACGATAGCGATGATTCCCTCTATCAATCTAAGATGTCTTCTAACAAGTCTATACATTCATAAAAGTCAAAACAATCCGGAGAACTTAATAAAAGATATTAAAAATATCAATACAAGGAAAATAATTGTCGAAATAACTAATCTTATGCTGAGTTCAAAAAATATTATGATCAGTCAGATGCCAAGGATTTATGTTCTGAGTCCAAAAAAACCTTAGGTCTAATAACCAATAACTTCTAAAAAACATAAAAGGATATTAAGGATCATCCAAAGTTATCTGAATATCCTTTAAGTGAACTTGATTGTGAATTGATGCAGAACTTTATTCGAGTGAAGAGATAATATCTTAAAAGGGCCATCTTTGGATGAAAAATTAAGGAAGAATCATAATTACAAAAAAGAGGATCAGCCTTAGAATTATAAGTCCTGATTAAGAAACTTTTGCAAGGAATAGAATCAAATCCTCAAACAAAAGTTCTTAACAACCAACACAAGCTCTGATTGACGTTTCTAAATTGTCGCTCTTTGTTATCCAACATTTTGCAGAGCTCGATGAATGTTTTAAGATCAAGCTGGTTTAAAAGCTAAACTAGAGTCTCATCTCAGATAATGATTTCTACAAATACAGTGTCGAAGCTCAACTTTACCATAAACAAAAACACATAGTTGAGTTGATTTAAACAAGGGAGATCCAGTAAATCGAAAGATAACTAAAATGTTACTCCTAAACGTAGATCCTTAAGTTCCATCTGGCGGCTTCTACTATTATATAAGATTTACCATTAGAGGGCCAGACCCTGATTCAAACACTCTACCCAAATTTAAAATACAGCGTTAATAAAACTCCAAGAGTAAATTTTTTTCAAAAATAAGGGATAATATAAAATTACAGAAATAAAGAGATGTATATGATTATTCTAAATAAATTAATCATTATTAATTAAAAACTTAAAATCAAATAATTAATTAATTTATCAGTATTGTGTTTTGCCAGCTTGCATCTTTCTCCTTATTAATCTTTGTTTTAAGTATTTCTATTTAATTTTTGTTACCTTAAAACACTTAATTTCTTCAATTTTGAATTCTGTTTTCTTCTTGTCTAACACGTAATTATCTCAAATATTTCCAGAAAATCCCCTATAATATTAAGGAATTCACTTATATATTTCTGCTTTAGATTTTGTAATTTTCTCAGTGTTATTTAGAAATTCTTCTAGTACTATTAAGAAATAGTTAATTATCTCTTTAATTTAGTTTAAACATATTTAAAGTAATAAAAGTTAGTCAAACAGTTATTTAAGTATAAAGTTAAGTTTGTAATAGGGACTGATTCATAATATACAATCTTAGGTTCGAACCCTTTAAACCACAATTTTTTTATAAGAATAAATTAATAAAGTCTTTCTTACTTATTATTGTTAATTCTTTATTTATCAACAATTTAACAATCATCTTATAACTAATTATCTTGGGGTTTTATTCAAACTTTTGACGAGATAGAGAAGAAAATTTTAGCTACTATGGCATCTTCAATAAACAGACACCTAAAGGATATAAATTAGTCAATGACTATGGGGTTAGTTGGTTTATTGTTAGATCTTAATTCCTTCTCTTCGTTAAAGACCATCACTCCGCCAGATAACATAAGCATCAATCAATAATTCCTTGTCAAGAATGGGTTCAATGAAAACGAAGCTGGGCTAATTGCAAAATGCAAAGAGAATTTTCTCTTTAATGATTTTATTCCAACAGTAAAGAGAATCAATAAACTTTACAGATAGGACATGATCGCTATGATTTCTATAACAAAGGTAAAGTAATATCCCACCATCATGCGAAGCGAGCTCATAGGTATTTTTTCTTAGAGGAGAATTCTTTTATCGATTCTCTCGAAGCGTGCACACATATACTTACAGTTGGAGCGGCTAGTAGTTGTGCTTTAATCTGTCAAAGACTTTGAGCTTGATTAATTAGAGTTAATCTTTAATCAAGATGAAGCATTGTGGATGAACGAACTCAGCAATGTGCAATCGTGTTAATAAAATAAAAAACACTTATCTACTATTTAGAGCAAAAGTCAGGAAGTTTGGTAGGATTTTCTAAAATCTTGCATTCAAAACCCCAAAACCCCTTAGTGAGGTTTATAAGTGCTTTGATTTGTAGGGTATAGTTGGGGTCTTCTTGGGGTTAGTAGAGAAATTAGGCCAAATTGCAAAATGAGAAATAGAAATTAGCGAAATCTAGGGTCTATTTATGATGAGTAATATTTAGATTTACTGCTTAAGCTTAGGTATGGTACAAGTATTAATATAGACTAAGTCAAACCAGTGTTGAATTATACAGCCATAGCAAGACTCCTAAACAAGAGTGCCCCAACCGTTAGGTATCATTGCTTGTTAGCTGTTTAACATTATAACTCAGGCTCTTGAAAACATCCTGCAAGAAAATAAAAGTTCTCACAGGTCCATATTGACTATCTCTGTGACTTTAAGACATTAAAGTATTGGGCTCACTTTCCTCTTGACTAACGAGCTGTCATGTTTCATCGCAAGTTTCCAGACATGCGTATCTCTCTTTAGACTATAGCCAATATTTATAGACGAAATGGTATTACTTTCAAGACTGTCAACAGAGTTAAGAGAGTGATTGATTTTACAGTGCCATTTTATAGTAATAATTTAAACTATATATATGATTAAATGCAGAGAGCTATTGATAATAACATCAAGTTCATACATGCAGATGAAGCTGTGTTTACGTTCAACACTTTTATTAATAAGTCATGGTACAAGAAGTATGATAACATAGAAGTTTATGACTAAAAAGTAAAGGTAGTCACTCATGCAATTTTAGCTGGTATAAGTGAAGATTCAGGCTTAGAGAGTTATGTGATTCACCCTCGCTCTATTAAGCGAGAGTAGTATATAGAGTTCCTACATAAGCTCAGAGAGAAGTATAGCAACCAAGAGATCATCCTGTTTGTTGATAACCTATCAGTTCATAAGACTAAGGAGTCTAAGAAAGCTTATGAAGAGTTAAACATAACTCCTGTATACAACGTTCCTTACAGCCCTTAATTTAATGGAATAGAATTCTACTGGAGTTAAATAAAGACTCACTACAAGAAGCTTCTGCTGTATCATCTTATGCATGACTTGCCCATCGATACAGTAGACTTGATTCAAAGCAGCTGTAAGAGAGTGAGCGTAGATAAGACAACAATTTGTGCGAGAAAGGGAAGAATGAATGTTTATAAATAAGTTTTAGATTTAAACGAATGAATATATTCACATATTAAACTGGCCCATAAATGGGTTTGGCTTCTCTTTCTTCTCCTCTTCTTATGGCTTGCTTGGGCCCATATTTCTTCTCTTTGTGCCAGCTCCTGCATCTATGTTCATTTCATCTGGCTTTTAAACATCTTTATAAAGTCTCTTGCTCACTTCATGAATTTTCTGTGACTTTCTCTCTCTATGAACCTTAGCATGCTCTTTCATAAGATATATACCAGTGCCAGATTTTCCTACAAAGTTATATGTCAAAGCTTACTTGAAAGATAAGGATGCTTCTTAAGTTCCTCTAGCCAAGCTGAGCTTATAAGAATGCCTTGCTTCTTCTAGTCTTCAGGAGAAATAGAATATCGTTTCTTATGTGCTTCTTCAATAATTTCTCTGAGATAATCCTCTTTTATTGTACCAAGAACACCAAAGAAGAAGTTCCTCTCTGGGAGTTTATTAGAGAGTTGTTTCTTGGTAGGAAGGTAAACTACCACTTCCTCATCTTACATGGCATCCTCATAAAGATTAGTGACTGAAATCTCAGGGTAGTTCGGAATTTCTATTAGTTTAATCTCTTTATTTTTAAAAGCTTTCTTCTCCTCACAAAGTATTGCTTTCAAGAATGAAATTTTGGTACCTTCCATCGTAGGAAGGAATAAACCAACTGTTTAATATGTTAATAATCATCGAGTTATCTTACCATGTAAAGTTAGGTATCGATAGAGATCTTCCTTACTTCTGAATCTTGATATCATTTCTTGAGCCTCGACTCTTTTCATTTAATCATTGAGAGATTCCATCTTTGTTCCTCTTCCTATTAATGAATTTCAAATTATAACTTATAGACTTCTAGATCCTATTGCTTAAAATCTTACTATTAAATATGGGCATCTTATAGGAGGTCAACCCTGCAAGATACGTGGAGAAAGTTTGCAGAAGCTGTAACAAACTGCAGAGATGGAGCTCCATTTTTATCAATTTAGTTCCATTAAATTAGTACTAAATTTGTTTAAATTTAATTAGTACTGGTACTAAATTCGTTTAATTTTAATTGGTACCAATTTAATAGTACCAAAACTTAATTAGTACCTAGTTTTAAACTAAAGAAGTTTTAATGGAAAAGTTCAAAATGGTTCAAAACCTAATTGGTACCAGTACCAACCTGAATTTATTCTAAGTTGGTACCAAAATTAAAAATATTAAGCATGAATTTAGAAAAATTATAGTTATAAACTTAGCATAAATATGATGTCTAACGCCTAAGAATCAACCATCGTTGTTGCAGTACCAACTCCTATACAAAGTTACTATAACTAGAGAGGTTATTAGAGCTTTATAATAGAAATTTAAATTTGAATTTAAACATGGCGGCTAACTTAAATCGCAAAGCAGTCTCTCTTGGCAGTGGATAATCTTAGCTAAACTTTGGATAAACTAAGAAGCCAGAGATCATATACATTGAAAAGGAGCCAGAGCTTAAAGCTCTTGAGTTTGAATCAGAGGTGTTTGTTCTAGAAATAAATATCAGGAAGCAGAGAGCAGAGATAAGTATTTAAACGCTAATCGAAGATGTTGAGGAGTTAAAAGAACATCTCCCACTAGAAAAGATTAAAGAAGTCTAATGTGATGAATGCTAAAATTTCTTCTCAACTGATTCGAGCTTGAAGAGGCACATCAAAGAGATGCACTCTAGGAGAGCTAAGATATATTTTAAGCACGAAAAGGTCGATGGCAAGTATTAGTGCACGACTTGCATGAAGTCTTACACTCACTCAGCTAAAGTTAAAAGACACATGCAAAAACATCATTTAAGTGAGTTTTAATGCAAGATAAAGAAACATAAAAACTTATACCAGCCAAGAGAAAGTCCAATACTATAGAGTCTTAAAGAGAGCAGGAAGAGAGACTTAAGAAGCAGAAACGTTTTGAGTCAATGAACCAACCAGCTAATAATTATATATAGCATGCTTGTAAGAGAGAGCTATGTATATACCTGTATTAAATGCAGTAGATCTCAGTTTTTGCATTTATGAAAAATAATAGAGAATTGATAAATTAAAATGCAAAATTAAAATATTTAATCGAAAACCTATAAAACAAAATGTAATAGTAACTAATAGAACAGCCTAGTCATGAAAACTAATCAATCAAACTTACTGATGAACAACAACAATTCACAATCAAACTTTGGTCATTGGAAAAAAGATTAGAATTTTTCATCCAACCCTTTTCGACACTGAACACGTACTACTCCTATATAAATAATAATGAAAGATTTGTTTTTTGTAACTTACATTTTCGTGAGTGTAACTGCTCCACCAGCGTCTCTATATATTGTTTCCATTTTATTTTTAATCTATTTCATTTTAATTTATCAATTCTCTATTATTTTTCATAATTGACAACTATTTACATATTGATGTGCCTAACAAGGCAAAACTCATAGTAGTTGATGAGTATGCTTATAAAGTATATCCTTTCAAATATCTTATTAGGAACGAGCAGTATAAAAATGAGTTTGCCAATGAATACATAATACTAAGAGAGGCTCATAAAAGGTAATGCAAGAACTTGCTTAAACTCGATGGAGTTATTCTTGGACATGTTTTTATTGCACTACGACTTAAGAAATTTGAAATGACTCTAAGAGATTATCTCTACCATAATAGATACCCAGATGACTTGAATTAGATACTCACGGAAATGACCAAGGGTGTGAAAGAGCTGCATGATCTAGGGTATGTTCATAGAGATTTGAAGCCAGAAAATGTAATGCTAAATCTCTGTCCTTTAGAAATAGTAGTCATTGATTTCAATAGAGCAATAAGGTAAGAAATAGTGACTTTAGCTAAAGTGCTAGGCACACCTGGGTACTTCCCAATAAGAGAGAAGTGGACTAATAGCTCTGTTTAGTGGGATGTCTGGGCGGTAGCAGCAATTATTTTAGAGTGCGATATGGAAAGTATGTCGTACTTCGGAACAAAGCAAGAAAAGTAATCAATAAGCATGGCTGTTAAACATATAGAGCAAGAAGATGTATGCACTTAGATTAAGAAAATGGTTGAGATGATCATAGTAAGAGCTCCAGCATATTCCAAGATCATCATTAGAAGATATACTTGAAACACTAAAGAGAGCTAAGTTCAAGAGATACCACAAAGATAAGCAGATAAAATTTGTTTGAATTAAATACACTAGTACTCATTAAATATTCATTAAATATATATAAAACCTAGATTTTTTCTACTAACCCCAATAAGACCCTAACTATACCCTACAAATCAAAGCACTTATAAACCTCACTAAGGGGTTTTGGGGTTTTGAATGTCATAAGGTCTTAGTAGATGCAAACCATATGAAGAGATGTGAGCTGCTGAATCAGGCAGGAGACCCAACAAGATTCTCAAAACTTTTAAAGGAGAATAGACTACTTCACTTAGAAAGTCATAAATAAATAGAAGTCATAACTAATATGATATGGTTAGATCAGAGGATTAGGAAATTGGAAGTACGGGAGTACTATTAACCCATTAAGAAGCTATTTAGAATGACTTATGTCAAGAAACGAGGAGCTGACTTTGATGAAAAAGTATTGAAGATGATTTGACAAGCAATATGAATATCTAAATGTAAGAATACCAAGAAGTATATGATAAGAGAGAATCAGAAAGTTATAATTAATTTATAAATTAAAAAGAAAATCAATTGGTAAATTAAAGAAATAAAGAAACTATGGAGAAATCAAATTTCAGTAGATATCAGAGAAACTGGAACATTGAGGAAGGGAAGGAAAGATAGATGAGGCAACGAGATCAATATAACAAGAAGAGAGAGTTTTGGGAGAAGGTACAAGAAGTACGATTTGAACATAGAGACAGAAGTAAAGATTAAGAAGTACTTGGACTCAGAGATGAAAAGAGCAGAGAAGTCCCCTTAAACAAGCAGATGGGTTTTAAGAGCAAGCTGAAGATTGGAAAATCAATCCAAGCAAGAAGTTACACGAGCCCAAGGCTCAGAGAGTCGAATTCGACAAGCATGAGGATGGATCAACATGTATTCAAGGGGATCAGATAAAATTCAAGAAAATCATCGACTTGACTGAGGTGAAGTGCTAAGGCTTCGATAAGATCATCTATGCTAAGAAAGAGTGGACTCCGATGGTGACAAGAATGACAACAATTGTCTGCTGCCCGAGCACAAAATTAAAGCTTGAAAAAGCACTTGTAAGGAAGTACGAGGAGAGATAGGCTGCAAGAAGAAGAGGAGCTAGAGAAGAGGATCTTTGGTCGAAATGCCAGGTTGAGCACAAGAGGGAGATAAACCAACAATGGAAACATTTTGACCTAATACCAGGGAACCACTTATCAGAAGAAACCTTGGAGACGATCATCAGACAAATTGAAGAGGTGCAAATCAATGAGCATAAGGTAAAGTACTTGACATTGCCACCAGTGGTCCTGAACGACAACGGGATACTAAGGTTGGAGAAATGCATTGGGGAATCTAATTGGACTTTAGATAACGGTAAGTTTTGGAGAGAAACTGATGATATCGCAGGAGTCAAAACCCCAAAACCCCTTAATGAGGTTTATAAGTGCTTTGATTTGTAGGGAATTTGTTAGGGGTTGGGGTTATTAATTAAATGCGAGACAAAAATAGCAAGCTTTTGGGGTCTATTTATGATGGAGAGTATATAGATTTAGTGTTTAAACTGCGATATGGAGTTGATATATCCAGTGAATAAATCAAACCAGTACTAAACTATAAGTCTATTGCGCTACTCTTAAAGCGAAGTCCGTCAACTGTTCGTTCCCACTGTCTTATAGCACTATAATTAAAGAAATAGTAGCTAAATTCTTAGCCTAAGAGGAAAGTTTCTATAGAAGCATATTGACTATCTTATTAATGAAAAAACTTTGAAGTATTGGGCTCACTTCTCTTTAGACCAACGACTACTATGTTTCATCGCCAGTTCCCTGAGTTGAAGATCTCTGCTTAGTCTATAGCCAACATCTATAAACGAAATGGTATTTCTTACAAAGGTGTAATCGTATCAAGAGAGTGATTGATTTCACTCTGCCATTTTACAACAATTACCAAAATTATATTTATAATTAAATGCAGAGAGCTATTACTAATAATATTAAGTTTATACATGCTGACGAGGCTGTGTTTACCTCCAACACTTTTATCTAGAAATCTTGGTATAAGAGGCATAGTAATATAGAAGTATATGACTAGAAAGTCAAGGTATAAACATGGCAATTCTAGGAGGTATTAGCGAGGATGCTGGTTTAGAAACTTATGTTATTCATCCTCGCTCTATTAAGACAGAGCAGTATATTAAGTTCTTAGAGCAGCTGAGAGACAAGTACCCTGAATAAGAGATTATACTATTCTTTGATAATCTTTCTGTTCATAAGACTAAAGAAACAAGGAAGAGTTATGAACAACTTAGAATAACACAAGTGTTCAACGTACCTTACAGTGCATTAGTTTAATTGAATAGAGTTCTACTGGGGATAATTAAAAGGTCATTACAAGAAACTGCTGCTCTACCAATTGATGCATGACCTACCTATCGATACAGCAGACTTTATTAAAAGCTCAGCGAAGAGAGTAGATAATTTATTGGCTTAAAAGTGTGCGAAAGAAGGGAAAGTGAATGTATATAAATAAGTTTTGTAGTTAAGTTAATGAATATATAAGTCACATTTAGAATTCTTTAGAGGGAGCTGGCTTCTCTTTCTTTTCCTTCTACTTCTTGCTTCCCTCCTCCTAAGTTTCTTCTCTTGCTGTCAGCTCCAGCATCTATATTCATTTACTCTGGAGGCTTAATATTTGAATAAAGTCTCTTGCTAACTTCATACTTTGTCTGCGACTTTCGCTCTCTATGAGCTTGCTCTATTCCTTCATCAAGAAGATGCCAGTACCAGATTTTTCTAAAGAGTTAAACTACAAATCTTACTTGAAATATAAGGGTGCTTCTGCAGCTCTGATAGCCAGCTCGCACTTATCTTGATCCCTTGTTTATCCTTATCTTCTGAAGAGATGCTGTACCTTTTCTTATGAGATTCTTGAATAATTTCTTTCAAGTAATCACCTTTTATGTTGCAAGTATGCCAAAGAAATAGTTTCTTTCAGGAAGTTTATTTGACAACTGCTTCTTAGTAGGCAGGTACAAAGAAACCTCTGGGTCATTCATTGTATCATCATATAAATTAGTCACAGAGATTTCAGGATAGTTTGGAATCTCTGCAAACTTACATCTTAAGTTTTTAATGCTTTCTTCTCTTCGCAGAGTATGGCTCTTAAAAATGAAATTTTAGTACCTTCCATCGTTGGGAGAAACAAACCAACTGCATAATCAAGATTAGTTACTATGAGTTCATTACCTTGCTGCACTAGGTAGCGTTGCAAATCCTCCTTGCTTCTAAATCTTTGAATCAATTCTTGTGCTTGCACTCTTTTCATTGCATCATTCATTGACTCCATCTTGCTTACTGATCTAAGAAATGATATTCAAATTTAAGTTTATTGATTTCAATTATATACCTCTGTAAAATTTACTATTAAATATAGGCATCCTATAGGAGGTCAACCTCTAAGAAGGATATGGAGAAGGTTTAGAGACTGGTTTCAAAATTTAGAGATTGATATCAATTTCTACTGTTATAGTTCCATATTTTTAAATTTAAATTGGTACGTACTTAATTAGGAGCACTCCTAAGATGCTAGTACTTAATTAGGAGCATTTATTAAAGCTAGTACTTAATTAGGAGTACCCTAATTTTAATCATAAAATCACAAAATACCTCCTAAAGCAGTACGTACTTAATTAGGTGCACCTCCTAAATCGGAACGTACTATAATCAACTTATTATTGATAGTAAAAATGGTTACTTTCTCACCCATTTTTAGAGCTGGTTCGTCTCTTAGTGCTCATTTATCTTTGCTAATACTCTAAGAACTTCCCTTGATACTTGTAGGCTTGCAAAGCTCTCATATAAGCTCTCAGTTATAGAGGCAGTTTTATAATTTTAAATTCAAAATTTAAATATGAGCGCTAACATTTTAAGAAAAACAACAGCACTTCCTTAAAACTAAATGAGACTTACCTTTGGGAGCAATAAAAAGTGTGATAGCTGCGAGATGAACTCTCATAAGGAACTACCAGAGCTCTCACTTGATGTCTCTGTTATTAAAATTGAAATTAATAATAGAAAATTAATGGCAAACAAGTGTGTGGGAGACTGAGAGGAGGAGAAAGGTATTAATGAAATTCCTATACAAACTGAAGAAGTTGAAGTCTATTTTTGTGAGTTATGTGAGAGAGATTTTGCTCATAAATCAAGCTGGTACAGACATAAGAAAGAGCATAGAGAATCAAAGCCCACTGTATACTTAAAGCATGATAAAATAGATGGAAAGTATGACTGCTTTGAGTGGCATAAGTAATACTCTCATACAAGAGACTTAAAGAAGAAGCATTTATTAAAAGCTCACAAGAAAGATATAGAAGTTGAGAATCATGAAGTTGAGCTGAAGCTTCTAAACAAAAGAAAAACGAGGGAATATTCTAAGGTCGTAGTACCTGAATAAGCTAGAGAGTTAGAGTACGTTAAGAATGCACGCAACCAACTGACCTCTGAAATAACAAAAATTATGATCAAGATTCAATACAAGAAATACCGGTTCTTGCTTAAATTGACCTAGATACTTCTCTTTAAAGCTACCTTATAATAGAAGACTCCTTTGATAAGAAAGTTATTAATGATCATCAATACGCATACAAGGTGTATCCCTTCAACTGTCTCTTAAGTGATGATAAATATCAGATGGAGTTTACAAATGAGTATCAAGTACTCACTTAAGCTAAGTATAAAGAGTGTAGTTACTTAATCAAGCTAGATGCTGTTCTTCTTGCCAAGGATCATGTGGCTCTCAGACTCCCACTCTATGAAATGACCCTCAGAGATTTTATTACTGATCAAAGGAATCATAAGTAGCTTGCTTTGATAGCAACCTAAACCTTACAAGGTATAAAAGAGTTACATAAGTTAGGCTTTGTTCATAGAGATTTGAAGCCTGAGAATGTTATGATAAACTTCTCACCTGTAAGAGTGGCAATTATTGACTTCAAGAGAGCATTAAGGGTGGAAGTATCAAGGCTAGGAAGTGTTATGGGAACTCCGGGCTATTATCCTGAAAGAGAAGACTGGAGAGATGGAGATTATTAATGGGATGTGTGGGCTTTAGCAGCAATAATAATAGAGTGCGATATGCCTCGCAATGATTACTACTCTACCAGGTGTGAGAAAGATGCTAAGCAAAGAATCATGTAATTTATAGACAAAACCAGAGTCTCTCAATCATTAAAATAAATGGCAGAATCAATAATATTAAAACCAAACTCTAGATCAGACATAATATTAGAGCAGATAGAGTTGTGGTTAAGTAAGGTAAACTTCAGACCACTCCCGCATGATCCTAAATTGCATTTTGAGTGATTAAATTAAATAAATTTACTATAAATCTCTCATTAAAACCTATTAATAACCCCAACCCCTAACAAATTCCCTACAAATCAAAGCACTTATAAACCTCATTAAGGGGTTTTGGGGTTTTGAGTATTATACGCGACAAGTTGCCAAAGTAGTGTGAAACATTGCCAGAACTGGGTAGTACTGAAGGTAGAGAGGAAATCAGGAGCCATAGAAATCTATGATACCAGAAGAGAAGTAGGGAGCTATGCAGTATTACAAAAACATATTGCCCAATTGAGTGAACTTGCATCTGGGATAGTCGGAAATGACTTCAAAGTCAGCAAACTCGTGAGCATGATGGAAACGAATCAAGTAAGAGACCAAGAAGACTGCGGTGTCCTGGCTACTCTGATTATAAACCACCTGGCCTTAGAATTGGATGGACAACCAGTGTTTCAGATTTTTGCCAAA
>ARYC01017254.1:0-18412 GCA_000711775.1 Oxytricha trifallax
TTCTCGACAAAACCCAGAATGATGAATAAGTACTATTTATATAAATCCAATGAGATATATGAATGATTGGGTATGTGACGCACACTCTGATATGTCGAATTATCGATGATGAATAGTATGCGCTGAGATCGATCGATTCCACTCTGATTCAGGATTGTATATATATTTGCAGAATCGAGAATTTGTAAATTTAGTATTAAAATTTATTAACGTATTTTAATTTCATATTACACTAATTGAATTTGGATGTTTCAGTTAAATTCTTAATCACCACTATTAATTAATAAGAATGAACAGCGATTCCAAGTAACAGCAGGTGGCTGACAAGACTGGCGACATCGAAGACGGAGAAATCAGGGACGCCCCCCACCCCCACTCTCTGGCGCAGCCAGGGATGGGTGGTGGCCAGCAGCAACCCAACGTAGGCTCATTCTTCCAGAGCAGCTTCGGCAGCGGGGTTATGAATGGCTTCCCTATCAAGGATCTCGGCGTGGTGCGAGGCAAGGTAAGCTCAGCTCTATTCTAATTAATCAACCATTGATCATATGAATTCCTACTCATTTCCTTCAACCTGAATTAGGTGTATTCTACTATACATATCACCCCTTCCTCCCTTCATGGTCAGCACTCCTCTATCATGTGGGCTTATCATGCCACTATATCTATTCTGATATTCAACATCATGCATTTAGATCTCTGGAGCAAGAGCCAACTTTGCAGGGCAGGGCACTGATGCTCAAATGAAGCCTGTCGAGGAAGAGAGTCGCGAGCAGACCTACGACCATGGCGGCCACTCCCCGAACATGATTGGCAATGAGGATTCTGCAGAGTTCCACCAGGCCGCCATCCAGCAGATGAGGAACGCCATCCAGGTCGATAAGTATCTTGTCTCGAACACTCAACACGCCAGTCGAGCTTAGGCCAGAACTGATCCTTCGAAGAAGAAAGCCAATGTGTAAAGATCAGGTGGCGACGTGTCCAGCTTCGCGCCATACCAGGAGGAGGAGTTCAAGTTCTCGTATGATAAGGAGGAGGGCGATGAAGATGATGCTGGGGAGCTCTAGCGCCTCACTCGACTGACCATTATCAACACTGAGACGATCAACAACCAGGGTTTTTATTCTTTTACTTTTTTATCTTTTTTTTTTTTTTCGTGCACTCCGTGCCTTCGCAAGACCTGGCCAGACTGGGCAAGTCCAAGCAGGACATCTACTCGATCCTGCTCACTCAGGGTAAGATTCGCTGAAATCATCGTTGTTTAGGCTAGTTCTACCTGCCACCATATCAGGAGTGCACGCTCGAGTACATCCAGGGCATCTTCGTGGGAAGGAAGAAGGTACGTGGCTTGGTTCATGATTCAAATCGTTTGAGATTAATCTGGCTTTGTAATAGGTGCTGCGCAACCAGGACGTGCGAATCATCCATGTGCCCAAGCTCAACGAGCTGTCCGTGGTGAACCTGCTTGAGGACGTGTTGAAGGACAGTGAGATCACCCAGTACCTGCCTGAGATCAAGGGCAAGCATTCAGTGAACAGGCAGTTCCTTTACAACGTAAGTGGATATTGATAGCTTTGGGATATATTGGTAGTAAAACTAAACAAACTTAGTCAATCTAAACCACCCAAGGATTAACTAATCCCTTAACTTATCACCAACCCCTGATATAGATCATCAACACCGTGAAGCCCGGCTTCTTCCCCCAGAACATCAAGGCCAGCTTGGAACACATGAAGTCGCAGAAGGCTCTGGGCAAGAAGCAGTTCATCCAGTTGACTGCGCAGATGTTCGATGTACTGGAGAACGCAGTCACCTCCAACGTGAGCAACCGCGGCAGAGCCGTGAATCTCCTCAACAATGGCACCAAGAAGCGCAAGCGCCCTGAGAGATAGACGCTGCAGGCGAAGACCCCGAAGTTCCCCCTGTAAGCATTCACGTCGCGAGCAGATGAGTTGTCCCCTCGAGAAATGGTCAAAGCAAAGCGCAGATAACTGAATACCAACGATAACCCTACCCAGGCAAATGAAATGATGTTCATCAATCGCACACAAGCCTCATTTAGCAGCTCGTTGCTGAATAACACTAGAACCCAACCCCAAGGTTATCAGCAGCAACAACAGTGACTACCATGATTGACAACGCCCAAATTTAAAGGGCCATTTTAATCAAACAAAGCAACTTCCCTTAAAACTAATTCTCCCTCACCAAATTCTCTCCAGTACCCTATATGCTTTCCTAATTCACCCCAATTACCCCCCAATTCACTAATTCACCATTGTCTTTTTACTTTATTCCCCAAAACCACTTAATTTGTTCAGTGATTACTCCTTCCAAATCCCATTCATGCAAAACCCCTGAATGTAATTTGGAAGTTGTAATATGTAATGAATTGGTAAATTAAAATCTTATCAAATTATTAAAACCTTGTATTCATTTACAAACAAAATTACAATGTAATATATAGCAAAGTGTGATAGTAGTCGATTATTTTATTTACTATAGTACAGGTAGTGATATTTAACGCAAAGTCAATACAAGAGTGATACGTCCAAGTTCTGTTTAAACTGCTATGGCATTTTCTAAAACATAGAAGACATCAAAGCATCTTGGGGAAGGATACGATCTTTGGGATTAAAGCATAGCAACTGCTTAACGATCTTTGAGGAGCTCGGTCTGGGGGTTCTCAATATCATCACCCAGACTTATTTCTTAGCAGTGTTTCATCATGTCAATCAATTGGTCCTTTGATGCAGGCAAGCGACCCTTCGATGCCACCTGGTATAGAGTGATTCCAAGAGCCCATGAGTTCAGCTTTCTCGCATTGGCTGCAACAGTTATATCAACTTACTATATCTCAGGTGCTTGATACCCATAAGTGCCCTCGCCATTGGTGTTCGCCATTCCCCAGTCGCATAGCTTAGGTACCCATCGATCATCCATGAGAATGTTTTCGGGCTTGATGTCGAGGTGAGCAATATTCATTTTATGAGCAAATGCCACTGCCTTAATTATACCATAGCTTATAAAAGCCACTTGCTTGGGGTTCAGCCCTTCCTTCATCACTTTGCGGAGTTCAAATGGATAATACTCGAGCACGAGAGCAACATAATCATTCAAGAAGTGCACTTCGTTGAGCAGTTTTACAACGAATCTTTACGAGGGGTCTTTAGTCCTGTTCAATATCTGAAGTTAGTTAAGTTCATTGTTCGGATTGGTTTGGCTAATAACTGGCACCTTCACTGCAACATGGATAGTATCCTTTTAAGGCTTGAATAGAACATTTCCAGGGAGACACTGGCACTTGTAAACTCTGCCATAAGAACCAGAGCCAATTAGAGATTCTACTTTAAAGTACTTCTTCTCCAATTCCCACTTTGTCAATTCGTCAATTTCCTTATATGCAACATTCAAGTCTTCCCCCAGCTCTCTGTTCATCTCGATTTCTTGATGGTGCAACTGTGTTATTTAACCCAACAATTATTTGATAAGGCCTTCTCTTTTCAATGAAAAGTTGTAATTGTCAATAGTGCGCTGCAATAAATCCACCTGCTCTTTAGTAAGCTTGACTAAGCTTTACTTGCTTATCAGCGCTATGTCTATATTATCAATGCTTATCTCATGCTTGATTTTGTATTATTACACCATCGACTTTTTGATACACTTATGTTGGGGATTTAGCTATGAAAGAGCATACTCAAGTCCTTGGTTATACTTATTCTAATCGTTTTGCTAAATTCTAGAAATGATCAATGCAACGCTGCAAATTATTTTGCTTCTCCCCTTTTGCAATATATTGGTCCCCAGATCTATTAAATTGACAGTTCTTATCATTTTCAAGGTCATAATCATCGGAAGTGTCTGAGATTTGGCTTAATTCATTCAACTGATGCCCAATAATTTATCTTGGCCTGGAATTGTTCCATCGATTTTTAATATTGGGGTTTTTAATAATTATACTGATTCTGACGATTGATAACTATTATACAGCTTTTTCTCCTCTCTTCATCGTGCATTGAACCAGTTGTCCTCAATTGAGCCTTTACTTTGCTATACACGTAGAAGTTAAAGCTCCCCTTACCATCTTGCATGCCTACTGATCGATGTTTTTGAAAGAACTCGAAATTCTGGAGACCGAGTTTTTACTAAAGTCGTTTTCGATGTTTAAGTCCAAGCCAGTGCTTCTACCCAAGGGGATTGATTGATGAGTTTCACAATGCTTTGTCTGGTGCTCATACTCATGACTGTATCAAACACGTAAACGTGAGTTAATTTCATTTGAGTTGGCGTTATCAGGGATTGCATTGTATCAATATCATAACAATAGAATTCGATTTGATCCAGAGCATTTACTATATGCTTGAAGTTACTATACTCGATTTTATAACTCCTCAACTTTTCGACACAAAAATCAACTCTATTTGAAACGATTTCAATGCCAACACTTCTGCACTAATGCAAGAGTGCCACCTGAAAATTAACCTGCCCAAAACCTGAGCCCAAATCCAGAAATATCGAATCTTTGAGAACCCCAACTTGTAGAATGAGGACATAACTTTCTCAACGCCGCCTTGAGTGATTTCCCCATAACCAATTTGTGCTTTGCTCTGTCTTAACTGTACTCCCAACTCAAGATTGTAGTGGGCTCTGGTGACATGCATGTGTTTTAGCTAGTTCTATTAGTCTTTAGGCTTGACTTAATGGATATTCCCCCATTAGTAGGCTGAGTCCTTCTTGATATTCAACAGCATGCAATTTAGAGCTTCTTTCAAGTCCTTTTCTTTCACTGAGGAATCGATCTCATTGATTCTATCTCCTGCCATTGACTACTCCTCCTATGAGTAGACTCTATTGAACAATTTGTTGGACTTCTATTAGTTTTATTCAAGGTGGGCAACAGACGGGGTTTCGGTAATCACAAGACGCTTAAGTGATTCTGTGAAAAATTGCGAATTCAAGCTGTAATTTTATTCTGATTGCGGAATTGCAGGTTATTTTTGGAAAAGCAGTGGCTGGTTGAAAAGAGATCCAGAAGAATAAACATACATTTATGGCACAACATCCTGAGAGTGATTGATGTTCAATACGTTGCTAGTCATGGATGCTTATGGCGAAAGTGCAGTAAATAAAGCCATTGCAGGATTGGGTTTGAAGAGATCAGAAACTCCTGGATTAATTCTAGTGAAAAAGTCTAACTTGCACTGAAACTTTGGCTTTATGCAAACTGGCTGAAACACATTTTGACTGGAAATTTTGCTTTGTAATTGCTGACTAACCTCTGCAGGAGATAATTATCTTGGTATCTCTTATTATATTGGGCGGAACTCTTCCAGGTTAGTATTAATGAGCAATTGATGACTTTGGTGTGAAGGTAAGGGGTTTCCCATCATTGGGTCATCATCGATAGATTGATCTGGGATTAATGCACTTGATTTGATCATCTCCTTTGGTGAATGTTCCACAACGTCAACATCACTCATGATTTCTTGCTTACCTGGGGGTAGCTCCTCTTGAGATTCTTCGGTAATAGTTTCATCCATGTCGATTTGATCCTGTTCGTGGAATTCCTATACAGTGATTGTGGGTGCGATTTGTACTTCCTTTTCCTCTTCCTCCTCAACATTTTCGACATTATTAATCATTTTGGCATCTAAACAATCAATGAAAAGAATCAGGTATTACCTTTAGCTTGAGATCGCTTAGTGACACGGGGTTTAGCCTTAGCAGGCTTTTGTATGTTAGCTTTGGCAATAGTTTTGGTCTTTGGGAGTACCAATTATTGCGAACACTTGTGCTTTCTTAAACTGTCCTAAGAGACTGCCTTATTGCCGCATTCGTCACAAGAGTACGTCTTATGCTTCATTTTAAACTCTTCCCAATTAGTTTGGTGCTCCCTTTAAATGTGATCATAGTAAGTAGAAGTGGCAGTGAATGTAGTAGTGTCAGTGCATTAATGGGGGAGGAAGGGACACTACTTGTTGATCTTCTTTCTCTGATATTTTGGGGCAGCAGACTTCATTTTAGCGATTTCAATGTGTGCAAGTTAAATTGAAAAATTAATTACAATTACAATGCCGCTCTGGGGTTTTAAAGGAGCGGCGTCAAATGGAATTGCAGTTAAACATTTTTATAAGTGAGCAGCTAACCAGTTGAGTTTGGTAGCTCACAACTGTTAATACATGTGTCATTTAGTTATACAGCTTGAATATACTCAAGAGAATTGCAATTGCAGATTTAAATGCCAATGGAACATTTCCAGACAAAGGTTTAATTAATTAATGGCAATATTAATATAAGGAAGCTAAGATAAATATAGGAATGTAAACAATCGCTTTTGACTAAAGTAAAGCAGTATAGAATGAAGTGTATTATGATAGAATGCTTAAGTAATAAGAAGCAGTGATTAGTGAATGGATTAGGGTAAATGAATTTTTATGTTTTGATTATTTTTCAAGTGGGGGTTTAGGAGATTTTGCATATCTAGTACTCAGGACTCAGGCAACTTGTTCTCAAAAATGAAGCTTGTGGATTCTGCAGCTGCAATCGTATACCCAGAGTTCCTTAGAGTAGAGTTTGACATAGTAGGTGGTAGTTGGTTTGCACTTATTGCCAGCAGTCATATCGGGGAGGTTGAGAGCCTTCTTTGCCTTGTCCAATTGCTTTTAAAGTCTGGGCTTCAACTTGGGCTGTGCTATTACTTAATCTTCAATATCGGAATACACCTTCCTTTCTAGCTTCTCAGCATCATTACTCTTGAGTACTACGGCCTTGGGGTCAAGCAAAACCCACATCTGATCCTCCAGCTCCCTTGCTACAGCAAGAAGTCTTGATGCTTTGGTGCATTTATAACCCACACTCCTCATGGATTTGTTCTCCTTCAACCATTTATCGAGTAAGATATTCAGGCACATGAATCTCGAAGTTTGGGGTCTGAAAGGAATGTCAACGAAGAAGTTGACCAGCGATTGAAGTATCATGGCAATTCGCACCCCTTGAGTTGTCAATGCTCGTGCAGAATTAATAGCTTGTCTCGAAGGATTGCATAAAGTTTTCGCCTTGCGATTGCGCTTGAACTTGCCAGGCTTCCAAACAATAGAGGTGTTGAACTCGACGACTGGGAACTTGTCAACTTTCAAGAATTCAAACACGTCAACTTGGATATCACTTAGAACTTTGAAATATGAAAGCTAATCGCTCACATCGCAATTGTATTCGTCGATAAAGGAATGGAATAGCTTACTGAAGCTCTTACGGAGCTGGCCATTTAAATAGCTTTGGAACACTGTGGCTTTTAAAGGGTTGAAAATCTTTAAGTACTTCTCAGGCATTTTCTCTATAGTCCTTGGTGAGAGATAGAATAATTCTTACCAGTGGCGACCTCGCCATAACGCTTATTTAGTAATGAGAGGTAAGCTGTGTTATAGACCATGTTTCTTAGCTCAAGCAGCTGCTCTGGTTGCAGCATCAATACGATGTTAAGCTTACGTTCAATCAAGCCTGTCGCAGTGTCTTCCAAAATAGCAACTGCCTTCATTATGCTCACCTACATATGGATTTAAAATCAATGTCTTACTGATTTGTCTGAATCTCTAGCAAGGTAAATGGGAGGAGAGATTGTGAAAGGTCCAGTGATCCTTTAGCATGAGATCGAATTTCATTAACTTGACTTGGGGCTCAGGATAATTGAAGAAATCATAGGCAGTGTCGATAGTAGAGCCAGTCATCACTTTGGGTTGTTTGGATTCCTCAAGTTGATTTTCCTTGACTCCCAATAGTCTAAGGCCAGCTTAAGTATTCATAAATGAAGATGGGGCAAAATTAGGAATAGCAGTGTCAATCACGACTTCTTCAGCGTTCAGAGTCTTCTATGATTAAGGGCTTGTGCATGCGTTGATGGTGTCTGCTCATTGTGCGTTTAAGCATCCATTTGCCACAAACTTGGCAAGGAAGTTGGTCGAACTGGCTCTACGATTTTGCATATCTAAAGTTAATAAATAAGAAGGGAATCCTTACTTTGAGAGTTGGTTGCTACTCTGGTTGCTGGCTTGCTTCAACTGATACCTTAACATTTAAATTAATATTTTAGGGAGATAGTTGGCAGAGATTCATGACTGCTGAGAAGCAGTCTATACTGTAGTGGAAATTTTCCGTCTAAAACATAAATGCTAAAAAAAAAAAAAAAAAAAAAAAAAAAAAAAAATCTATATAAAGAGCTTTGGGGTTTAAGAGTAATATATATTAACTTACCAGAGCCATGAATAAGGTAAGTCCAACCATTAATTTTCACCTATTGCTGGGTAGATGCCGCAACCCCTCATCACTGCGGCTGGCCATTGACGATTTTAACCATCTTTGCCCAATATTCATCGAATTGCTGGAGTGGTCAGCGAATTGAGTGGAAATTTTGTGATTTGGAACTTAGTTATAAAAATTGAATTCAGATTTTAGATTTTATCTATAAATTATTAAACATACCCCTCTTATCTACTCATAAACCTCATTATACCCCCAACCTCTCACACTACTCCCTTTAATCACTCAACACTCTATTTAATCATCTCAAATTCATTCAATCTCACTCAATCAACTATCAGGGGTTTGGGGTTTGGGAGTTTTGTTGGCTTTGCCAACCATATTTTTGAACCCCCTCAGATCGGTAGGTCGGTGGCCCCAATTTCTGATCTGAGGCTACTTTTCAGGGACCTCCTCATTTCCCCCGGATGCACCATGAGGTCCAACCTTGAGTCTCAGATCGACCCCAAACCACTCTCAGTCGTCTAGAAATCCAAGCCTCACTACAGAAACATAAAAAAAGTTGGTTTTCGAGTTGAGGAACCGCGGATTTAGAAGGGGGGTCGAATTATTTTCAATTCCAAGTTTGAAAGTGCCTATACTATCTCTAACGGATTATAGAGTATGACTTATATGATTTTACAAAAATTATTTTCCAATCTTCTCCCCATCCCACCATCCCAACCCAAACATCGCTAATACACTCTAGATCGACGAGATAGAAGGAAAGAAGCCGATTGGCGGTGGGAGTGGCTATATCCCATCTTGAAATGTCAGGGACGTCCTAACGGCCATTTTGGCCTTGAAATTTTCAAAAATCTGCCTCCTCCTCACCCCTTGAGTCCAGCCCAGCTCTACCCCATGTGATCTCTATGGTAGCTAATTGATCATAAGCATTGATAACATTGCTCATTACTAATAACAAGTGACTATAGGGCAGACAGAGCAATATGGGATGTGATAGGCTTCAAATACCAGGCAAATGGGGTCTTATTTGGACTTATTTTGCCTTAAGACCTAGAATACGGAACTTTTCCGGAACAGCACTTTGGCTTGGCTAACTTTATGACTCCTCCACCTGAATTTCAGAAATTTCGTTAGGATAACTAGGTATTGGTGCTGTTGATAAGAAAATAACATTAGGATGTGGTAAAGATGATAGGTTATGCTTAGAGGGCAGTAGACCAGCCCAAAAGTCAGGCTTTGGCTTAGAATTTAAGGTTAAAGTGAAGATTATTACTTAAAATTAATGTATAACTATTCAAACATGCCTCGCTAAGGCTCGATTGCTTTCAAGCAACCCTTCCCCAGTGCAATAAACACCAGAGATTGGCTGCTCTGGCTAGAGGACCTCTCGACAGATAAATATAGTTGTCAGAGTCAGGTCATAGCCACTCAAAAACCCTAAAGACTTAAACTATGAAGTAAACAAACAACTATATCACTGTGAGCCAGGTATAAACCTAGCCACCACTTAGCTTGGGCAACGAAGAAACGAAGTTTAAAACTAACGAACAAGCAACACAAGATGTAACTCGTAACACGTGAGCTGCTGAAGAGATCTCACCTGCTGATGACCTATAGTAGCAGAAGAAGTTAAGAATATGAATAGTACTTACCAATTCCAGGAACATTTCCTTTACTTTAAGTAAAAGTAGCAAAGTTAGCTAAACTCAGACCAGCCTTTAAGTTCCACCCCAAAACACTTTTAGTAGTAATAGTACCAGCAACAGCCCTGCAAAGCCCTCGGCGAGGATACAGCCTGAGAGGTCTTACGCCACTTCGGCCTTCAGGGTATCTACCCCAGCCCTTGAAGTGAGAGTCTCTTACAGAGCTTAGGATTGCTGGGTTTTAAAGTCTAAGTTTACTTGAAGTAAAGGTTTGTCAAAGTTAGTCAAATTTTCTATAAGTTGAACTTAAATATCAAAAAGTTGCTCAATGAGCTAAAAACCAAAGTAAAGTAACTAAAAGCTTAAATTAAAGTACTATCGCAGTATTTTGAGCTAGCAGTAGCTAGAATTGAACAAAATCATTTAACCATCGGTTCCTCCAACTTTCTAAAAAATAATTATAGAGGCTTAGCCTCCGAAAATTCGCGAAAATTCCGAATATTTGCTGAATAATTTTACTAAAGTAAAGTTAGAATTAATTATTGTTATAATAATTAAAAATTTTGTTTGATTAGTGTAGATGATTATTAGTTTGTGGTGGCCACCACATTTCGTCTTTGATTTTGTTTAACTTTAAATAGATCGACGACATCAGCATCAGCAGGAGCAGAAGCTAAATCAACAAATTAAGCAACAAAGGTAAGTATCGTTCCTATTTTTTTTAAAAGTCATTTATTTATTGTTTAATACTTTTAGATTTGATGGTGACAAGCAGCAGCAAGATCATAAGGAGAGCAATAATCAACAAGGTAAGTATTTTTCCAAGATCTTATTAAAAATCAATTATTATCTTGTGTAATTATTTATATAGGTTCAAGGTTGGAGCATGAGAGTGTGAATCCCCACAAAGAGATAATCTACTATAATATACGCGCTTCGGCACCACTTTACGCGCTTCGGCACCCTCTTTACGCGCTTCGGCACCCTCCTTACGCGCTACGGCACCCACTTCACGAGCTTCGGCACATTCAACTTACGCGCGTTTACGCACCTTACGATTTCTCTTCTGTTAAAGATTAGGTGGCCACCTTTAGATTATTAGGGTTTTATATTGTCTGAACCTCCCTCTCTTGTCTTTCTTTTCTTATTTTCCTCACAGCTGGTCTGAGCTCAGTTTATTGCTGAGCGAGGGCTGGCTGCTAACTTGGCAATTATTGAAGCAATTCAATATTTATTTTGATTATTAGAAAAGCCTCTTATACTTGAATCATTCCAACATTCTTAGATTTTGTTCTATTTAGTTAATTTCTCAAAATCTTGGATTTCAGATGATGATTTTGATTATCTAAAAAGTATTAGGTTCAAGTTCTCTTAATAACTGTAAAAGTAGCCTCCTTTAGTTTAGTTTTTTTTGTTCAGACCTATAATCTATAATAAATTCTTGAAACTTACTCTCTCAGTTAGTAATATAGTTTGATGTCGTCATGTGCAAGTCTAAAACCCAAAACCCTTTAGAAAAAATGATTAGCATGTTTTGGGGTTTTGAAATTAATTTGATTTGACCTACTTGAATTTCTAAGCCAAAAGTGAGTAGTAGTTTAGAAATCGCTGCCCAAGTTCTGTAATTCTGCTTTAACACCCTCTCATCCTCAGCCCCTATGGCTGGCACTCTGTGCAAGTTAAGGAATGAAGCTTACCTACTTATCCTACTTCACGCTTCTTTGCCCTCCCTCCCTCCACAAGAAACTCACCAGCTCAATAAGTGTTCAGCAGAGCTGCATCCTAAATCTCGATCCTATACTGGATTAACTGGCATTGTAATGAGAAGCAAGTTGAAATGCTTACCTTCTAAGCAGAGAGTACCCATTGAACATTAACTTTAGCATGCGAAGCAAGCAGCTCACACCAGCGGCTCCAACTGCAACGCAGACCCAAGTCTTCTGTATATTGTTAATGATATAGGCAGATACTTACAATTGTAGCTTGGTCAAGGCACAAATCGCGGAGTGCGATGACTCAAAGTAGAGAGTTGTAGTAATCATTGCAATCCAGCACAGCACATATAGCATCGCACTCTCCACTTCCACGTTGCAGGCATGCTAAGCATCATCAGCAAAGAGAATTCACCAGCAAACCAGCCTCAGCAGTGAGGTATCCTCAGTTCAGCAGATCACGACGATTGAAGCAGTAAATTCAAGTTTTATAAGCGTGTGAAATTAATATTCGATGGGTTACATCGAGAGTGAATTAGGGAAGTGAATTAGGTATTAAATAACGTAAATTAAATCAAAGACTCTATATCATCTGAGGGCTCTGCTCTCAAGTGCCCCTCCTCTCTCTAGCATCAGCTGCAATGCCATCTGCTGATCAAGCACAGCTAGAAAGCATGTAGGACTCGCCATCGGCGGGAGTGATAAGCACTCTCACTGGGTCGTTGTTTAAGGAGGCCACTGTAAGCTTGAACTCGGCTCCAGCCTTTACACTGATGTTGAATTCCTCGCACTTGCAGAAGAGGTCGCCTTTATGGTTCTCCACCTCGAAAGCATCGACTTGCTGTAGATACTTGCGTTTCCTGTACACTTGCACCTAGTAAGCGTTGGGCGTGTTGTGCTGGTAGACGAATTGCAGCCTGAGTGGCTCGTTCTGCTTGTCTCTGTAGTTTAGCTGTTCCATGAGTGCGTCCTGGTTTTTAATTTACTAATAATTAATAAGTGGGGAATTAGAATATAAAGCACTGTTGTAGTGTGAAGGGAATTCAGGCATTTTAACGCACTCTGCGAAGCAAAGCGGTTAATGGGCATGAGAAGTGAATTATAGAAAGTAATTAATGAATAGTAGACTTTAGATGAGAAAGATTTAGACATCCTAAATGTGTACAGTTGTAAAGTTTAAGTTTTATCCAATATAAAATCTATGAAATAAATGCTTGACTATAACAAAATATAATGAGTCTGTTGATCCAAGCTGCCCTTAGGTGTGAACATCATTGCAGGTTGACAGCTTCTTCATAATCTCATTCATTATTCAACTCTTAAGCAACTTTTTCTGCTCCTTGATTTCCAACGGCTTGTTCAATGGGAGCTTAGTCTCTTGCAGCTTTATCTCTGGCATCCTGGTCAGCGTTAGCTTGATCTACAACGTCCTGGTCAATGTGAGCTTGATCTCTTGAAGCATTTTCTACTTCACTCATCTGCTTCTACTGAGTTTCATCATGTGACTGTGATTGAGAAGTCTAATTAGGTTTGGGTCTAGGGATGCTCATGATACTAGTTTGCTGCTTCTTAAGGTGAGGCTGTAACGCAGATCTGCTTAAAAGGTCTGATCTCTGAGGAGTAATACCCTTACTAGTCGTGCCATCACTGGTAGAAGTCTCATGATGGGAACTACCAGGTAACTGGTTCGAGTTTTACTGAGGTATAACCCCAAATTGATTCTGCCCACGATTGGTAGAAGTATTACCAAATAAAGAATTCCCAGCCTCAGATATCCCCATACTATTGAATACTTACTATTATTGGTCCTTAGACGTCATCATCCCCTGATTAAGACCAGCGTTTTGTTGGCCGTAACCATGGTTTTAATTTTACAATCCCGTATTTTCGTCTGAGATATCATAAAGACCTGGAATTGTTCCATCATGCTTCCTACCCCTCGTGTCATTGCAACCTTAAGAGTTAGTTTATGGAACATTTCCATCACCAAGGAGTTAACCTTAGTTGATAGAGTGTTGTTAGTCTGGTTCAATCTGTTGAATTTAAGTACCGAGTCCCTTATCTGGTTAATTTTCATCATCCACGAGTATGACCTAAGTTTTTTCTTCATCAGTATCGAATTATTTAACACTTGATGGCCTCTACCTTGAATTGGAACCCGTTTGATTGCAATCCATTCTTGAATTCGAAGCATTTGCGTTAGCTTACCCTCTGTTTAAGGATAGGACCTCTTTGCTTTGATTTTAAGAAGGAAAATCAAGTAGTTTTGGCAGTTTTTTATGTTGTAAGAGCTACTTTTACCTTTGTCTCTATTCCTATCTGCCGGTAATATCTTCAGCGTAATGCTTGTACATGTCATTACCAATCGTTTCTCTGCTCTGAGTTTACTTGAAGCCTTCATCTTGCTGGTAATTTTTCTGACCCTAGAAATCATTCATGCCATAGTTTTTATTGCTTCCAAACATTTCCTTTCTGTTTAAGTTGTACCCTGAAGGAAGCTGCTGCTGCATCTGATTCATGTTAGTTGACAATCTAGACTACTATTAATCCCTTTGCTGGTGATAGTTTTACGAGTAGTTTTGGTGAACTCCTTCATAGAATTACTGTTGATTTGGGTAATTTGGAATTGTTCCGATAGGTGTAGTTCCATAAATTTCAGTAGGATTTCTCTGTAGAATTAGTTCACTGATGAGAGAACTTGCTGGATTTGCATCTTGTCCTGGTACTGTTATCTATGTTGCTCATGTACATTGTCAAATGCTTGCGACTATCTTGTAGAATGGGACTGCTGATAAGGATTTGCTTTGCTTGGCTGTCCATAATTAGAAATCCTTGAGGGAGTTTGTGAAAGTCTATAGCTCTGCATCAAGTCTTCGTCTTCCATTTCTACATCTTAGTCAGAATCACTAATCTATATCATGCTGTTGAGTGTAAGTCCTTCAAACATTACAGCGTTGTCATGATCATTTGAAAGCTAGTTAACTTTTCTGATGTAGAATGATGGGGGTTTAACAATCACTTTCCTATAAAGAAATGTTAGAATTTAAATCCACTTACTTAAGAGTGTCATTCTTTTTGGAGCTGCAGTGCAAAAACCTGTTCTTGAAAGCTTCTAAGTGGAGAAGCCATGGCGAGTTCTCAAGCAACTTATTCTCTGGCAGACAGTCCATCTAGATTTTTGATTGGAAGTCTCTTTACTTGGTCTTTTAGGGCAAGAAAAATTTCGTCACCATATCTCTGTTGTTTTGAAAGATAATTATTTGGCCAAGGAGGATTTCTCTATGCTTAATCAGCGAGGCTTTGAATAAGACCCATTACAATCTTTAGATCATCAGGGATCGACCAGTTGAGTGCATTTATGAGAGGGCCGAGTTCATTCTCCTTCAATTAGAGATAACTATAGAACTTTTAATCTAAAATATGCTTACGTTGATTCATAAATCTTGAAATACTCTGGGTAAGATTTATGGATAAGTTCCATAAAAGTTTCATGAAGACTTTAGAGTAAATTTTGCACAAATAAAAGATCTTTCCTTAAGTTTGTGCGAAGGTCTGAATTTTTGGGAGGGTTTTTGACCAAGGTGACGAGTGTATTAAACTGATAGATTGTGTTAATAATGCTTAGAGGCCTGTTAGGATATCACTTCTAAGCTACAGACACACCATTTTTTATTTAGCCTATGAGCATTTACCCTAAAATATTTAGCTAGCATTAAATTCTTACTTAAGATATCAAAGCGTTCTTAAATAGATTTATTGGCAAATCTATCAAAGAATTCAATAATGTAGTCAAAATTCTTGTAGGTCGAAAGTGGGGTCTTGTAGTAAATGACTAAGTCATTCGGAACTTCCTTCCATGACTCACATTTCGAGGCTTTTTCATAGGTGAGTCTTATCACTTGATTCTGAAGATATCCAATTCTCTATGCAAATCAATGTACGCCTGATGAAGATTAGTTGATGAGTACCTATAAATTAAGTTAGACAAATGGAAATGTTACATAGAAAAGAAACGCACGAAGAATTAACGAGCACTGTATTGGAAATCGTCGTATTAGAATAGAATAGTCTTCTCCATTTCATATCTTAGCTTGCACCCATAGAATCGCACTTCGAATACCTGCTTCATACCTGTAGAGAACGCGGGATCTTCAGTAAAATCATGTATAAACACCTGGCAAGCTTCTTTCAATTCATTATTCTTCGAATCGATACTTTTGGGGATCAACACAGTCTTTTTACTGTACGAAGATTTGATCGTCAATGACTTATCAGCATTCTTACGGATGACCCCGAATATTGACTGAGGAATGTCTCGACCACGTTGATGGAAGATCAGCTCTACAATGATAGAGTTCCTGTCGTCTAGATAATCAGAGAAAAGCTTTTCGTTATCAGAAAACTATTGGCCGAAGCTGCCAAGCTCATAGAAACTTGCCTTATTGTAATCTATTGTACCGAGCCTTTTGAATACATATGTTCTAGAGAACTCATCTAAGACAAGCCAGTCGAGAGCATGCAAGAGAGGAAACTTCATGGGGTTCAAGAAGAGGGGGTTCACAATAGGCTAGGGGGCTCTTTGAAGAGTGCACATAGTAGCATACAGAATGATCTCCTTTCGATATAAACCAGGCCATCGCTCAAGAAGTTCACTAGCTGCATGAGTTAGTCGAGGTAAGGAGTCTAGTGTTGGCAATTGAGCACTTTGCTGCAGAAGTTTACATTGGGATTGAATGCATGCTTGTCCCTGTACTGGTAATCCTTGATTCTGTTTGGTTAATGGATGAATCGATGAGGAGTAAACATTAGTCTGTAAACAGAAGCGTTAAAGAAGGGAGAACCAGTGTAATTGTACCAAGAAGACTCGAAATTATCCTGTATGTACTCAAAGCATTCATTAGCTTTCTGAATCATGAATGGGTATTGGAAATATTCTGAGGGCAGTAACTCTTCAAATCTCTCCTTGACATACCAACAGCGAGTGAATAAGAAATGGCTGGGGATCATGTCAAGCTTGTCCTTGACTTAGCTTGAGATGCTTACTCAACATTTGAGCTTAGAGTCTTCTGGTGGTATTTCTTGCGAGAACTTAATGGGTATCTGTGTTGCTCAAACTGCTTTGATTGGCATTGACATTAAGCATTTACTGGTCTTCTTTTCCGTCATCGGGATCACCACCACCAATATTATTTTAGTTGAGTGAATTGAGAGAGATTTTCTGTCTCTTTAATCTCTGCTTTTCATTTTCTTTTATCACGTCTGAAAGGTCTACTTACTCAGCTCTCTTACCAAGCATTCTCTTGTACGTTGTTTGAGTAATTAGCTGAACCTCTCGGTCTTTTTCAACGAAGCAAGATTTTCTTTTCATCTCAAGTTGATATTAGACCACTTTTTCGTTTGCAAAGAAGAAGTCAACAGCACAGGTTCCAGAGTTCATTTTTTGGGAATTCTAAAGCATTTCCAGAAGAGGGAACTCACCGAAGCAATCACTCTTCGCGTATTTCTTTTCGAACTGGGTGATAAGTTAAATCACATCTATAAAGTAGTGAGAGGTTTTCAGGTCTTCCGCGATGGTGTTCTTGAGAATAGTCTCATAGTCCTCTTTTAGCTTTGCCTCAATCAATTCCCAATTGAAATTATCATTAGGATTGGGGAAACGCTTTAGTTCATGTTCATCATGCTTTCAGTAACACCACATGCAGGTCGTTCGTAGTTAGAAACTCTCATAGCGCAGCTGAATTGGCTTCCATAAGCTGATTTCCTGGTCTGGCTTTGGTGATGTCTGTCATATCGAGTCTCCTTCCTCTGAATGGTCAGAGTTGTTAAAATTGCTGCTCTTTCTCACACTGTAGGGTTGTTTTTAGCTGGGCTCTCTCTGGCTTTGAAGTCTGCTTCTTGAGGGCTCTGGGGTATAGCAGTCTCTTTATTTGGCAAACTTGCTCTTGAAATCGCTTTCGAAGGTGGTCTTCTTCACTGAGGGGATGTTTCTCAGGTTGTAGGGAGTGATCACGCGTTACTTCATCTGTTTGGGGGATTGTTGATCATCATCATCCTCATCATCATCATCTTCAACATAATGATTGACTTGGGTGCGACTTTTCGAAGAGTTTAGGCTGCTTGCTGCTGGTTTAGGTAGAGGGTTAGTAGGTGATGGGTTTGCACTTTGTCCCATTGAGGTCTTCTTCAGTCTCTCAGCTTCTTATACCACAGCTTCATCTGCCAAAGCCTCGATTTCCTTGACAAAATCTTGTTCTGCGGGATCGTTGTACTTGGCTTTGAAAGCATTCAGAAGATCAACATCATTTTTGATCTCGAGTCCTGAAATCTTGAGGACTTTCTTGACATTTTAGTTGGTCGTAGGCTTGGTGAACTTCTTCTCTTGGTAGTCTGCGGGCATAGGGTAATCAACTTAAAATGAACTACCACTGATGGTATAGTTGGTCTGGCTTTGAATTGAACCTTTCTGGATCTGAATGTTGATGTTTTGAGATTAAATCAAATCATCCATGTCCTTGCGGAATTATTCTGCCTCGGCGAGAGTGAACGTAGACTGAGTGGCAGTGTTAATGCTAACCTGACTCATGATCTATGAGACAAAGTTACTGGCTGGCTTGCAAACGTACTCGGTCAGAATAGGGTTCATTCCTTTGCACTGGATCAGCTTCTTCATGAGCAAGGCGATGTTGAATGGATTTCCTGATGCGAGGAATTCGAGCAAGGAACAGTTGAAGAAGGTTTTGCTTGGAGTTCTTGCACTCCACAGTCACTTTGGCATGTTGCAGCATCAATCTGATGGCACGATCC
>ARYC01017255.1:0-16115 GCA_000711775.1 Oxytricha trifallax
TATCATGCTGTTGAGTGTAAGTCCTTCAAACATTACAGCGTTGTCATGATCATTTGAAAGCTAGTTAATTTTTCTGATGTAGAATGATGGGGGGTTAACAATCACTTTCCTATAAAGAAATGTTGAATTTAAATCCACTTACTGAAGAGTGTCATTCTTTTTGGAGCTGTAGTGCAAAAACCTGTTCTTGAAAGCTTCTAAGTGGAGAAGCCATGGCGAGTTCTCAAGCAGAGCTTATTCTCTGGCAGACAGTCCATCTAGATTTTTGATTGGAAGTCTCTTTACTTGGTCTTTTAGGGCAAGAAAAATTTCGTCACCATATCTCTGTTGTTTTGAAAGATAATTATCTGGCCAAGGAGGATTTCTCTATGCTTAATCAGCGAGGCTTTGAATAAGACCCATTACAATCTTTAGATCATCAGGGATTGACCAGTTGAGTGCCATTACGAGAGGATGGAATTCATTCTCCTTCAGTTAGAGATAACTATAGAATTTTAATCTAAAATATGCTTACGTTGATTCATAAATCTTGAAATACTCTTGGTAAGATTTATGGATAAGTTCCATAAAAGTATCATGAAGACTTTCGAGTACATCCTGTGGCCAATAAAAGATCTTTCCTTGAGGTTGTACGAAGCTCTGAATTTCTGGGAGGGTTTTTAACCAAGGTGACGAGTGTGTTAAACTGATAGATTGAGTTAATAATGCTTAGAGGCCTGTTAGGATATCCCTTCTAAGCTACAGACACACCATTATTTATTTAGCCTCCGAGCATTTACCCTAAAATATTTAGCTAGCATTAAATTCTTACTTAACATATCAGAGCGTTCCTAAATAGATTTATTAGCAAATCTATCAACGAATTCAATAATGTATTCGAAATTCTTGTAGGTCGAAAGTTGGGTCTTGTAGTAAATGACTAAGTCATTCGGAACTTCCTTCCATGTCTCACATTTCGAGGCTTTTTCATAGGTGAGTCTTATCACTTGATTCTGAAGGTATCCAATTCCTCTATGCAAATCAATGTACGCCTGATGAAGATTAGTTGATGAGTACCTATAAATTAAGTTAGACAAATGGAAATGTTACATAGAAAAGAAACGCACGAAAAATTAACGAGTCCTGTATTGTAAATCGTCGTATTAGTATAGAATAGTCTTCTCCATTTCATATCTTAGCTTGCACCCATAGAATCGCACTTCGAATACCTGCTTCATACCTGTAGAGAACGCGGGGTCTTCAGTAAAATCATGTATAAACACCTGGCAAGCTTCTTTCAATTCATTATTCTTCGAATCGATACTTTTGGGGATCAACACAGTCTTTTTACTGTACGAAGATTTGATCGTCAATGATTTATCAGCATTCTTGCGGATGACACCGAATATTGACTGAGGAATGTCTCGACCACGTTGATGGAAGATCAGCTCTACAATGATAGAGTTCCTGTCGTCTAGATAATCAGAGAAAAGCTTTTCGTTATCAGAAAACTATTGGCCGAAGCTGCCAAGCTCATAGAAACTTGCCTTATTGTAATCTATTGTACCGAGCCTTTTGAATACATATGTTCTAGAGAACTCATCTAAGACAAGCCAGTCGAGAGCATGCAAGAGAGGAAACTTCATGGGGTTCAAGAAGAGGGGGTTCACAATAGCCTAGGGGGCTGCTTTGAAGAGTGCACATAGTAGCATACAGAATGATCTCCTTTCGATATAAACCAGGCCATCGCTCAAGAGGTTCACAAGTTGCATGAGTTAGTCAAGGTAAGGAGTCGAGTGTTGGCAATTGAGCACTTTGCTGCAGAAGTTTACATTGGGATTGAATGCATGCTTGTCCCTGTACTGGTAATCCTTGATACTGTTTGGTTAATGGATGAATCGATGAGGAGTAAACATTAGTCTGTAAACAGAAGCGTTAAAGAAGGGAGAACCAGTGTAATTGTACCAAGAAGACTGAAATTATCCTGTATGTACTCAAAGCATTCATTAGCTTTCTGAATCATGAATGGGTATTGGAAATATTCTGAGGGCAGTAACTCTTCAAATCTCTCCTTGACATACCAACAGCGAGTGAATAAGAAATGGCTGGGGATCATGTCAAGCTTGTCCTTGACTTAGGCTCTGAGATGCTTACTCAACATTTTAGCTTAGAGTCTTCTGGTGGTATTTCTTGCGAGAACTTAATGGGTATCTGTGTTGCTCAAACTGCTTTGATTGGCATTGACATTAAGCATTTACTGGTCTTCTCCTCCGTCATCGGGATCACCACCACCAATATTATTTTAGTTGAGTGAATTGAGAGAGGTTTTCTGTCTCTTTAATCTCTGCTTTTCATTTTCTTTTATCACGTCTGAAAGGTCTACTTACTCAGCCCTCTTACCAAGCATTCTCTTGTATGTTGTTTGAGTAATTAGCTGGACCTCTAGGTCTTTTTCAACGAAGCAAGATTTTCTTTTCATCTCAAGTTGATATTCGACCACTTTTTTGTTTGCAAAGAAGAAGTTAACAGCACAGGTTCCAGAGTTCATTTTTTGGGAATTCTAAAGCATTTCCAGAAAGGGAACTCACCAAAGCAATCACTCTTCGTGTATTTCTTTTCAAACTGGGTGAGAAGTTAAATCACATCTCTAAAGTAGTGAGAGGTTTTCAGGTCTTCCGCGTGTTCTTGAGAATAGTCTCATATTCCTCTTTTAGCTTTGCCTCAATCAATTCCCAATTGAAATTATCATTAGGATTGGGGGGAACGCTTTAGTTCATGTTCATCATGCTTTCAGTAACACCACATGCAGGTCGTTCGTAGTTAGAAACTCTCATAGCGCAGCTGAATTGGCTTCCATAAGCTGATTTCCTGGTCTGGCTTTGGCGATGTCTGTCATATCGAGTCTCCCTTTCCTCTGAATGGTCAGAGTTGTTCAAATTGCTGCTCTTTCTCACTGTAGGGTTGTTTTTAGCTGGGCTCTCTCTGGCTTTGAAGTCTGCTTCTTGAGGGCTCTGGGGAATAGCAGTCTCTTTATTTGGCAAACTTGCTCTTGGAATCGCTTTCGAAGGTGGTCTTCTTCACTGAGGGGATGTTTCTAAGGTTGTAAGAAGTGGTCACGCGTTACTTCATCTGTTTGGGGGATTGTTGATCATCATCATCCTCATCATCATCATCTTCAACATAATGATTGACTTGGGTGCGACTTTTCGAAGAGTTTAGGCTGCTTGCTGCTGGTTTAGGTAGAGGGTTAGTAGGTGATGGGTTTGCACTTTGTCCCCTTGAGGTCTTCTTCAGTCTCTCAGCTTCTTATACCACAGCTTCATCTGCCAAAGCCTCGATTTCCTTGACAAAATCTTGTTCTGCGGGATCGTTGTACTTGGCTTTGAAAGCATTCAGAAGTTCAACATCATTTTTGATATCGAGTCCTGAAATCTTGAGGACTCTCTTGACATTTTAGTTGGTCGTAGGCTTGGTGAACTTCTTCTCTTGGTAGTCTGCGGGCATAGGGTAATTAACTTAAAATGAACTACCACTGATGGTATAGTTGGTCTGGCTTTGAATTGAACCTTTCTGGATCTGAATGTTGATGTTTTGAGATTAAATCAAATCATCCATGTCATTGCGGAATTATTCTGCCTCGGCGAGAGTGAACGTAGACTGAGTGGCAGTGTTAATGCTAACCTGACTCATGATCTATGAGACAAAGTTACTGGCTGGCTTGCAAACGTACTCGGTCAGAATAGGGTTCATTCCTTTGCACTGGATCAGCTTCATGAGCAAGGCGATGTTGAATGGATTTCCTGATGCGAGGAATTCGAGCAAGGAACAGTTGAAGAAGGTTTTGCTTGGAGTTCTTGCACTCCACAGTCACTTTGGCATGTTGCAGCATCAATCTGATGGCACGATCCCCTTACATAGCTGAAGAGATGTGCCTGAGTTTATCGAAATCGGTGTTGGAGAAGTTAAAAGTTCCTGTGGGAAGCAGGAAATCTTCGAAAATCATTAAATTAATTATAAAATTCTGAAAGATCGGACTTAAATCATAGTTCAAAATCTCAGAATGATTTTCATTGGTTTGAGTTTTTAGTGTGATTTGAGTTATTAGTATTAACTATTAAACTTTAAAAGACTGTAATATATATAAACCCCTCACAAGGAACAGCACTTAGTTATTGGAAATGTTACATTCATTCAGTACATCATCGATTAGTAGCGAACATTCATACAATTCCTTTTCATCGCAGTCGATTCTGAACTTTGGATTTCTCTGCAATCAAGAGTTAGAGGAAATCAAGCAGAGTGCGCTGAAGCCATAGTAGAAGACTATACTCAAGTGGACATCGGCCGTGCTGGGCACCAACTTCCCCTCAATTCCTAAGCCATTGAAGCTCACTTACACCTCAGGCACTCTCCTTAACAATGGGTAGGTGCCGCCATCAACGATGGGAATTCTGGGTGGACAAATCATACGACTGCCATTGGACAATGTTGAGTGAGCAGTATCATCGTTAGTCGATATTTCAAGTTTGGCAACTGATGACTAGCTTTGTTATGTCCTTGAGCAGTACCTTCGTATGATTAGAAAGCCATAACAGTATACAGGGTAGAGAAACTCTAATGTAATGCATAAGAACCTGCAGATAAAGTAGAACGATGAGCTGTGGTAAGGCCTGCAAGACTTCATGAAAGAGCAGGGTGGGGTTTTCGATTTATCAAATCGTGACTACTCAAACCATTAACCAATGAATGAATCCTCCAAGAATCCTTACCTAAAACGCCGAGATGCGAAGCTGGCGCTAAAGAAAATCTAAGTGGTTTAACAATACAAGGTGGAGGGCATGAAACCCAAGGATATAGCAATTGAAATGGGTGTGGATCGACGATTTGTATACAAAGCAATCGAGAAGTTCAAGTATGAGGTGGAGCACAGAGTGCTGAATCCAAAACAAAAGCACAAGAATGGGAGGAAGAATACGCGGAGCACCCGCTGTTGCTGAAGGCGATTGCTACTATACTTGAACAGCAAGGCATCTACAAGATCACTGGCTGGCGCCTGCATCATAACTTGCTTGAATTGCAGAGTAAGGACTAAGAATATAAGAACCTAACAGTGCCCAGCGTTGCTAAGCTATTAAAGGTACTCAAGGAAAGTTTCCATTTACGATTTGGCAAAGCCCAGAACGCCAATGCGAAGTATAGAGACCCATCCTTCAACGAGAAGAGGCTTTGGGTGTCAAGACTGCTCGCGCAGCTATTCTTGGAAGATGCAGTGATCATATCAGTAGATGAATCCAACTTCAGGAGCGATTACAAGCCTACAAAGCAATGGAGTTTCAATTCAGCTGCACTTCACAAGGAAAACCAATAAGTTGACTCCTCTCTGGCCCCTGCAGTTGGTAAGACCGAGGTTCTCGTCACCGACGATGTCATCCAGTATGGCGAGATGCTGGTTGGCTACTCTAACATCGAATCGAACACATCTATAATCAATGGGGCCAGAAAGTATGATAAAATGAAGACCCCGAACACCCCATTTTTGAAAGACCAAGTTTCAATTCAAGATGAAAGTGACCTGAAAGCTGAAATTCTGAGACCCCAAGCAATTCTGGGAACCCCGAGGTAAGTATTGCTGCTTTTGCTTGACTATTTGAATACAGCGTCATCAGCAGCTCGAGAGATGTCAAATCTGATGGTAAGGGTTCAATAGTAGCTTAAGAAGACTAAATTGGCAATACTGCACGAATAGTGGCTGGATCTAGAATTGTTCCATAAAAAATTTCAAGGCCAAACTCGAAATCGATCTTTACAAAGTTACGGAGGAAATCTTCCGCCTAGAGAGAACATATCTTTGATGTAAAGGAGTAAAGCATCGCTGCCACCCCTGTCAAATGCAGCGACAAATACAAGTATACTCAGCTGTCACCTATCCTAGAAGCCTCAGAGGGCAGTGCGCAATAGGCATCCCTGCAGAAGCGCTTCAGCGCGATCAGAATATAGAGCTCCTCCAAGAAATCCAGCAGCTAACCATAAACCCCTCTCAAATCTGCTTCTTTCTCACTCCATTGGTCCAGAACCTGGCCAGTCTCAGACTATAATCAACTCAACGCAAGGGCAGCGAGGTATTGAGCGCGAATGGCAATGGAAACATTGCATGCATCACTCCCCGACGCTTGCAGCTGTCCAGCAGGCCTCAAAGCAACAGCTAAATCACAGAGAATCGACAGGAAAGTAAGCGAATTCTATGGATTTTGACACTTTTATAGATGATTCTAAGTTCCCTAGGTCCATTAAGGGGAGTAATCAAGCAACCCAAGCTGTAGTCGATGCAATTGAGGCCTTACCATCATTCACTTATACTCCCATCGCAATCACGAAGCAGCAAGTCAACCAGCGGTTGGGGTCTTACGGGCTCTTGGCTCGAATCTCTCAATCACCAAGGAATCCACTAAGAGATAGCAATTTTCGATGAGCTTTGTGGCAGCCATCACCAAGGACCAGCTGATCTCTAGTCAAATCATTGATGGGGCCTTCGATGCCGTGCTGTTCGAGAACTTCCTCTATCACACCCTGCGCCAGCTGCGCACAGACAAAGATCTCGCCCATAAAAAGATCGTGCTGCTCATGGACAACGCAGTCATTCACAAGTATTCAGAGGTGCTGGAGACTGCTAGGAAGTTCAAGGTGACTGTCCTTTTCAACGCTGAATACTCACCCTGGCTTAACCCCATCGAGCAGTTGTTCTCCTACATCAAGAGGCACCTCCGCTAGGAGCAAGCAGACAGCAAGTAAGTATTTTGGGCCTAAATTTTCATAGGATCCACCTGGTGAAGCGGCTTTCGCAGATTCTGAAGGCAATGACCAAGACAGACGTCAACAAGCTATGGGCTTTCAGCGTGAAGCAGTGGTGCAGCACCATCAAGCATGGATTTGTGTGAAGTTGAGCTGGAAGACGATGAGTTAGGGTGTAAGAGCTATTGAAGTCAACAATACATACTGAAACAGCAGTTCAAATCGTTTAATTGCTTGATTAAAAGCCCCTTATTACATATCACACTTTTAAGTTTTAATTTTAACTAATCAAACCAAAAATCCAAAAACCTCTCTCATTTTCGCTCATTAAAATCGTCATTTTGTCTCCTCCTCCACTAAAGCTGCCGAATTTGGTGCTCAAACAGTCGAGCAGGACTTGAAAGTTGCTGAGCTGGGGGTTTTAAAACATGGAGAATACGATCGGGTCCTAAATTTCATCTTACACTCATCAAGCAACGAGTTATTGACCATTTATGGTGATTCCACTCTCGATCGATGAAATTTAGTCAATGATTCCAATCATTAGCAATGAATTTATGTGTAAGACAATAAAACTTGCAACTGGCTACTCAGATAAGGATACAGTTTTTAAATTTATGATTTCTACTCATACAACTAACAATACTGATAAAATTTGAGAAATTCTTCAATCATGGTGTATAAGTGTTCAAATAGAATCGAAAAGTAAAGTTGGTTAAAATTAATATTATATATTTTATTTTCTATTAATTTATACAATTTCCTATTTTTATCTATTTTAGCAATAATTGTAAACTTTTAATGTAGAATAGTGAAATTAATCATTATTTTAGGAATAAATTTGAATATGGAAAATTAGTTAAAAGCAAATAAATATTAAATCAAAATCGTGGGAGTTAAAGTAGGCCAATTTAAACTATCATGGGCTCATTCGATAGAGAATTCAAATTTAGCTGGACTTTACTATTGGCAATACTATTTATCGCTTGGAGCGAGATAACTTCACTTTAATGTGAGGGTATAATTTAATGAATTTAGAAGATTATAATCAAAGTCGAGTTATCTCGCTCCCTCGATGGGATAAAATAGTTCCTCCAGTAGTAAAGTCCAGCTAATATTGAATTCTATCGAATGAGCCCAAGATCGTTAAGATTGGCAAATTTTAACTGTCATTAATTTGATTTATTTATTTATTTTTTCATTAATTTTTCATTTTCAAATGTATTCCTACAATAATATATGATAAAAAGGAATCTAAGATCCTCAAGCATTTACAATAAGACCGTGGCTAACAATGTTTATGCTATTTTATTAAGAAAAAATGGTAGAAATAGTTCAAATATAAATTAATCCGTGAATAATAACATATAAAACCAAACAAACTCTTTGTTGTAAAAGTAATTGCTCTATCAAAGTGGAAGACAGTTGTCAAATTTAAACATAAATAGACAAGTTAATAACTCTCAATAAAGTTTGGTATAATCCCCAATATCATAGAAAAGTAAAAGCTCAAGGCATTTAAATAGAGATATATAGAATGAAATAATTTAGTTACCATTAAATTTAGTCAATAACTTCAACGAAACATAGAACTTAAATACTAAACCATAAACGCAAGAAATCAATTAAAAATAATAGTAATTAAAGAACATATTAATGAATAAAATTGATTCAATAAGGGGAAGACGTAGTACTGTACTTTTGCCAGGATCTAGCAAATAAATGAAAAGAGTAAGCTTAATAGGCGGAAAATTATCTAAAGAAGGCTCCACATCGGCATTGTAAACCTTCAATAATAATTTGTAAAATTCACCCACTCTTTTCAAATCTCAGTCTCCAAATAAAAACTTGGCATTCCAAAAACCTTCAAATCAATTAACCAACTTATAAAACGACATCGCAAATAAATAATCTTCATTTTTAAGGCGTCAACCTACCACCTTAGTGGTTGGCTCCCCTAAAAAATCACTACAATAATTAAGAACTGGTACTTCATTTAAATTTGAAAATGAAAATAGTTAATCAATTAATAAGAGAACAGGATATGGGTTGAATTATGACAGTTTTGAGGAATTTATTAAGACTTTGGGCTGTGCTGATATTAAGGGAATGGTTTTGAAGTTTAGAGCTTTAATTTAATATAAGAGAAGAATTATATTAAGTTGAAGGGATCATTTATTTGTTATTTTTGTTTGTCGATAGATAATCAAATAAATTAAATCTTCGAACTTTTAGTGGTTATTATGGTTAAGATACTCTTGCTAAAGAACGAGCAAATTTACATGAATTTTTCCGCATTGCTGATAAAGATGGAAACGGAGATATTTCTTTCGAAGAGTTCAAATATTTCGCTTCATAGATCATCTTGATAGAAGGCATATCTTATTTATACTAAATTATCCTGAAAATATAGAAATCTAGTACATAATTCATATCTTAAATTAATTTTTGTGATTTTATTTAGATATAAAAGCATATAAAACGCTAGTGAGGACTAAATGTTTGAACTGTTCCAGAAGATAGATGTGGATGAAGACGAGTGTGTTAGTTTCCAGGAAATGTTTTAGTATTGGTGCTCTTGCTGCAGAGAAAAACTTGGCTTTGTTGAGGAAGAAGCTAAAAATAGAGGCATTGATGTTTGATGATTAAATTTACTATTGATAATAATATATGAATATTATAATTATTACAAATAAAAATTATAGATTAATTTCATTGTTAAAAATTATATATAATTGAATTTTTTCAAATATTAATAACCGCTGGTAATAAATTTAATAAATATTTTAAGATAGCATTAACAAATCAAAAAAACAATATATAAAGAAATAGTAGAGTAAGAAAACAGAATAAATTGATTTAAAAACATAAATGTAAGAAATAATATATTAAATAATTAATACTGAAAATATTGGAGCTAAGAATTGCTTTACTTTTTGAATTGAAATTTTTATTTTTATTCACTAAAATCATTGAATTAGAAAAAATTGTAAATTCAGCCAATAATTATAAATGTAAATATTCAAAATAATCAAACCGAGATATATAATATATTTGAAAATAAGCTATAATTAATTATTAAAATTAAATAATTTTTTAGATCTATAAGTTATAAAGTTTGAATCACTTGAGCTATGATCAAGTTGGTTCACTTTATTTGATATAGTTTGAATATTATTATCTCCTTCTTACAATCTACTTAATCAGCATAATTTGAATATACAGTCTCAATTTTATTTATTTGATTTTATATTATTTTATTTTTTATAATTAAGTTTTGGCGAGCTACCGTGAAAAAGTTGATCGTGGTAGCTCGCCATTTTCATCTATATAATTATTTTATCAAAATATTTTTTAATGATAGAGATTATGTATTTATTGTCATTTAATGTTTTAAACCTCTAAGTAATCAATAAATTATCTGTTTTTAAAAATTTTGTGAGTTTTTAAGTTAACGATAGAAATTCTAATATTCTGTTATTAAGTATAATAAATGAACTTTCGTTACTTAGAAATTCATTTCCATTTTTATAAAAAAATCTAAAATTTCTTTATTCATTATATTATATGGTTAAAATGCTCTCATTTTAAATTCAACAATTTTAATTGGTTTTTTAATAATTTACTCAATATACTTAAAAATGGAAATAAATTTCTAAGAAACGAAAGTTCATTTATTATACATAATAACAGAATATTAGAATTTCTATCGTTAACTTAAAAACTCACAAAATTTTTAAAAACAGATAATTTATTGATTACTTAGAGGTTTAAAACATTAAATGACAATAAATACATAATCTCTATCATTAAAAAATATTTTGATAAAATAATTATATAGATGAAAATGGCGAGCTACCACGATCAACTTTTTCACGGTAGCTCGCCAAAACTTAATTATAAAAAATAAAATAATATAAAATCAAATAAATAAAATTGAGACTGTATATTCAAATTATGCTGATTAAGTAGATTGTAAGAAGGAGATAATAATATTCAAACTATATCAAATAAAGTGAACCAACTTGATCATAGCTCAAGTGATTCAAACTTTATAACTTATAGATCTAAAAAATTATTTAATTTTAATAATTAATTATAGCTTATTTTCAAATATATTATATATCTCGGTTTGATTATTTTGAATATTTACATTTATAATTATTGGCTGAATTTACAATTTTTTCTAAATAACAATTTATGAAATAAATTTTGATTATAATAATTTGTATATAGAGTTAAATAAACATCACCATTACATATTTATGATTTTATCACTTATTTATTTTGTCTTTAAACTTTTTAGCTGAACTTGTCAATGATTTAAGATGTTTAGCTGATTACTAACCTCCAATTTGCTTCTTTTTCGCGCTATTCCCCTTTTTTATGCTTTTACTGTGAGAAGAGAGATGTTACTTCTTTGTATCGCCTGATTGTTAAATTGGGGGATTATTTTTCAAGCCACTTTAAGGCTTCGTTTGTGATCTAGTCTCTTGTCTAGTGCTTATTTTACTCTATGCTGCAGTGTTATTATTTGTAGTTTAAATTGTTTATTTCAAGACAGACTACTTCTTATCTTTCAAAATCTACTGCTACTATTATGACTATACTGCTATTTAAGCAATGCCCTTTAGCAACCCAAGCATGGACTGCTAATGCTGTTTTTGATTAACTTATTTGTCTTCCTTCTAAATTTACAATTCTTTTTTATTTGGGAGATCTTTGCTTACATGTGATTCTTGCGACTCACTCATTTCTTCTTCTGAATCAGTCTGTGTGAAGCCTAATATATTACTCTAACTCTACTGCAGTTATTATTGAGCGCTAATTGCTCTATCCCCAGTATTTTAAACAGAGGCTTGATTATTTTCCTTGTCGAGATAGTCTTATTGCTAATTGTTTCTATGACTTCCAGCTGAACTATTGCTGCTCATGCCCATTACTTAATAGAAATTATTTGGATACTGTTTTCGTTTGGTTTCTTTTATTAAATGCTTCTAGAGGTGTGATCTAACTTAAACTAAATTTTCTAATTTAGTAAATTTAAGAATATTTTTTAAAGTTTTGAAATACAACTCAAATGATATTGCAAAATTTTTAAAAAGTATTTGAAAAACTATGGTTCTTGTTTTTATATGATCTGCTATCTCTTTCAATTCTAAATTTTAAAGTATAAAATATTAGGATATTGAACTTACTCTTTGCACCGTGAAGTTCTAACCCCTCAATGAATAGTAGTTGCTCTTCGTCAGTCCAAGGGATTTTAACTTGTTTAGGTCTTTCTTTCATCTAAATGTGCGGCTTTTGATTTCCCAATATGTCTTCTGCACTCTGAAAAGCAAAACATTTATAATTGCATAATCAATTCTTACAAATAATGAATCTTATAGGGGAAATTTTTGATAGAAATCTTGCAAGTCTTCTTTTGATATCAACTCACGATTTTCTCTTAGAACGAATCTTGAGTTTGACTGTAAATCTGCTGCGCCAGCTAGAAATACCAGGTTTTAGTGAAGCTTTTCGACCAGTCTAGTTAAAAGCAGTTAAATTATTTTTAATGAGCTTACTTGAAGCAATCTATCGAAATGCTTTTAATATGTAAAATTAAAAGGGAAAAAACTCGTTATAAGAATTAATCATCGCAATCTAAATCCTCAGCTTTATCATTATTCATATCCTCTAAACATTTCAGCATCATAGATTTGTTTTCTTCCAAAATCTACCAGAATAATTACAAACTTTGATATCCTTACAGATTAAACTTAGAAAGTGTTCAAAGTGGCTATATTGTACTATGATTATTGCTGCTATGGCAAACTACTCTATTATTAATCAGGACTCCCCAGCTATTAATTTGGCATTGTATTTGGAGCACCATATAATGGATTAAAAGCAGACATCATTTGATGGGGGTGCATTGGTTACTAACCCATTTATTGACTAAAACTCAATGTTAAATTGTCAACAAAAATGAATATAAATTTCTTATTTCCTTACTAAAAACCCATATGAAAAGGATTATGATTGTACTACTACGAGGGGTATATGTGATTTGGGGGTGGCAGGATACTCGAATTATTTTCAAGTTTAACTTTAGAAGTCTCCTAAAGTTTTACTTCGTGCTTAATATTTTGCTTTTAGACTCCCGCCTAATTATTGTCTGTTTAATGTTTTGAAGCCATTTTATATTATAATTATTAATTCCAAAAGACAACTAAATTAATGTTTATCATCCTAATAAAAGATAGATTCTTTAATATTAATGAATAGGAATTTTTTAATTTAATTCTTTCTTATTATGTCAATGATAAAAAGTTAGAAAATAATATATATTCTGGAATATAAAGGATTGGATAAGTTGATTAATCACTTTATATAATTGTTTGTATTTCAAAATAAAAATGAAGAATCATATAATATAATCCCCCCCCCACTAATATCAATTGATAAATGAAGGGCAAAGGTATATAGTCGATGACTACATTTTTCGAAAAATTTGATACATACGAGGAAATTTAAGCTTAAAAACAGCAAGACAGAGAATAATCAAAGACCCAAATAACTTCTTCAGGTATCCAGAAAAATAAATAGGGGATGGAATTAATTTGTTTTTTTATTATTATTTCACTTCAGAGCTTTGATATAATATAAAAAGATACAAAAAATTATTATTTTAATAGGGGGAGATTGTTTTGACAAATTCAAAGTTAATCAGAGATTTAAGAGACATCAGCAGCGATGAAGGTATGTGCAAAAAAACACGTTTAAAATTTGAAAATATAAGGAATCAATCAAGAAATTTTTCACTTATCACAAATCATTTTTTTCAAATAATTAATAATTTTATAGATAGTAACAAAAGATTTAAGAGAAAGGCAGTTCCTCAGCAAAAAAAGCAAAGATAATTTGTATAGCCAGTAAAAGAAAAAGTTGTAGAAGTTCAAGAAGACCCTAAAATCCAGTAAGAACTTTTAGAGAAGGAGAAAAGAGCAAAGGCAAAGAAAATTCATTAGAATAGAGGCAGAGAGTACATTGGGAGTTATGACGAGGCCCCTGAGTATAAATATAGTTTATTATAAGTTCATTAATAAAATTTAAAGTTAAACAATACCTGCAGGATAACAACTTTATTTTGAATGGTTACAGAATAAACTTCACCACAACCAAGAAGATTTTTAAATCGCTCTTTTTATTGCATAATGAATCAGTAAATGTGTGGTCTCATATCTTTGGAGTGTGCTTGTTCATTATCCTGGTTGGCTATACTATAGTATATATGGCACCCCCAGGAATCCATGGTTCAAGTGGCAATCAATACGGCATGACATGGTTTAGGGAATTTGGATCTACTGACTCAAGAACTTAATTCTTACTAAATGACAAGTTAAGTAGGTTTAGAGTGCCCAAGGAAGATAAAAACTAAAATCTTAGTGGTTAAATTGATTAGCAAATCGAAGAAATCTTCACAGAGGTGCTCAAACCTGATAATTTACAGTAAGAATTACTTATATAAGGAAATTTTGTATATATAGACTTCATAATGAAACATTCAATACTTTTAAAATATTTTAATTTAAAGGGAATAATTTTATTTAGTTCAATTAAAAGTTATAAATTAAAAAATATTAGAATATTAGTTAATTCAATCAAATTACAATTTTTTCATAATAAATTCTTTAATTTTTAAGGTTTTAATTGAACAGCCACCCTCATGCGTCGCTATTTGAATCTATAGAAGAATTTGTAATTGGAGCTTACAATTTAATCACTGATCCTTCTCCATATATACAGTAATATCAATTAATCAATTTCAATTTTTTTTTAGGGGAACTGATTCTTTCAATAAATTCAAAACAGTTTTTTCAAAACTCCCTTAATACCTGACAAATCATGTATCAGAAGCAGTTGATGAGTTAAGGCAAGATGACCATTTTGGAGACTACTATCTTATTAAGGTAAACCATAAATGATTTGCTAACCTGTAACCTTTAGTTTAATTACATCAAAAGGTTAATAAGCTATCTGGGAACTAAAACCTAACAATGGATTGAAAACATGTAATAACTAGCAGACTCTAAAACCTTTGATTGGATTGATATCAAACCTATTTTCAATGACCCAAAACATTATATCCTATACGTTCCAAGATGTAATAATTAAAAACTTTGATCAACTTACATAGGGCCACTTTTTATTCACTTATTTAGCGCAATTTTATGCATGACATTTTCAGCAACTTTCCATCTGTTTACTGCTCACAGTCATGATGTCAACAATTTCCTCTCAAGATTAGACTATTGTGGAATCAGCATTTTAATTGCAGGAAGCAATACCCCACCGCTCTACTACTCTTTCTTCTGCTAAGAAACAATCTGTAAGTTCATTTCATGTTTGTAATTATTCCTATAGTTTGGAGAAATGTATACTTAGGCAGCATGTATTTCGTGTGCTTCTGCTGTTTTGTTTTACTACTTATGCCCTAGTATAACAAGCCTAAGTATAGACCTCTAAGAGGAATTTTATTTGTCATTTGTGGATTGCTCTCAGTAGTACCAATTTACCACATTGAGTTCTTGACTCATAAGAGTTACATTCACGATTTTCATACTTCACCCTGGCTCTTAGGTGGAGTCCTTTACATCTTAGGAGCAGTCTTGTATATGCTCAAGTTCCCTGAAAGACTAAAGCCTGGACTTTTCGACTACTTTGTAAGAAAAAAAGCATGTTTTTATACTTTAATATAGGGAGGATCCCATCAATTGTTCCATTTGCTCATAGTAAGTGCAGCTTTGGTTCATTACTGGGCAAGTATTCAGTGCTTCCATGACAGATAGATCTTCTAGTGCCCCAACGAGACTTTAGATCTGTTACCTTGAATTAAGATTTATTTAGAGATTTAATCATTTTTTGATAAAATAATTTTAAGAGATATTGAGAGAGAATTATTTAAGACCTATGATCATATTATTTTCAAAAGATAAAGAAAGATTTATGTTTAAATTTAACAAATTATATAAAATGAGCGCCAGTCAATCCAACTTAATGAAATTCTTCTCTTCAGTAAACAAGAAACCTGAATAACAATCTATCTCACCTTAGAAAGGTATATTCATAAATGAATTATAATGTTTTATTTTAGAGCCAGTTACTCAAGCTTCAGAAAGTAAAAAGAGAAAACTCGATGAAATAAGCAATATTGAGGAGTAGCAGTAATCTCAAGTCTCCCAGAAATCTGCAAAATAAACACCTGTAGCTAAAAAGAGAGTATGTTTCTTCAAAATTTATAATTATATTTAGCAATTGAACTCTGACGCCAAGGTAAAGTCATAATCGAAATCAAAGACTGC
>ARYC01017256.1:0-12880 GCA_000711775.1 Oxytricha trifallax
TAACTTTTAATGTAGAATAGTGAAATTAATCATTATTTTAGGAATAAATTTGAATATGGAAAATTAGTTAAAAGCAAATAAATATTAAATCAAAATCGTGGGAGTTAAAGTAGGCCAATTTAAACTATCATGGGCTCATTCGATAGAGAATTCAAATTTAGCTGGACTTTACTATTGGCAATACTATTTATCGCTTGGAGCGAGATAACTTCACTTTAATGTGAGGGTATAATTTAATGAATTTAGAAGATTATAATCAAAGTCGAGTTATCTCGCTCCCTCGATGGGATAAAATAGTTCCTCCAGTAGTAAAGTCCAGCTAATATTGAATTCTATCGAATGAGCCCAAGATCGTTAAGATTGGCAAATTTTAACTGTCATTAATTTGATTTATTTATTTATTTTTTCATTAATTTTTCATTTTCAAATGTATTCCTACAATAATATATGATAAAAAGGAATCTAAGATCCTCAAGCATTTACAATAAGACCGTGGCTAACAATGTTTATGCTATTTTATTAAGAAAAAATGGTAGAAATAGTTCAAATATAAATTAATCCGTGAATAATAACATATAAAACCAAACAAACTCTTTGTTGTAAAAGTAATTGCTCTATCAAAGTGGAAGACAGTTGTCAAATTTAAACATAAATAGACAAGTTAATAACTCTCAATAAAGTTTGGTATAATCCCCAATATCATAGAAAAGTAAAAGCTCAAGGCATTTAAATAGAGATATATAGAATGAAATAATTTAGTTACCATTAAATTTAGTCAATAACTTCAACGAAACATAGAACTTAAATACTAAACCATAAACGCAAGAAATCAATTAAAAATAATAGTAATTAAAGAACATATTAATGAATAAAATTGATTCAATAAGGGGAAGACGTAGTACTGTACTTTTGCCAGGATCTAGCAAATAAATGAAAAGAGTAAGCTTAATAGGCGGAAAATTATCTAAAGAAGGCTCCACATCGGCATTGTAAACCTTCAATAATAATTTGTAAAATTCACCCACTCTTTTCAAATCTCAGTCTCCAAATAAAAACTTGGCATTCCAAAAACCTTCAAATCAATTAACCAACTTATAAAACGACATCGCAAATAAATAATCTTCATTTTTAAGGCGTCAACCTACCACCTTAGTGGTTGGCTCCCCTAAAAAATCACTACAATAATTAAGAACTGGTACTTCATTTAAATTTGAAAATGAAAATAGTTAATCAATTAATAAGAGAACAGGATATGGGTTGAATTATGACAGTTTTGAGGAATTTATTAAGACTTTGGGCTGTGCTGATATTAAGGGAATGGTTTTGAAGTTTAGAGCTTTAATTTAATATAAGAGAAGAATTATATTAAGTTGAAGGGATCATTTATTTGTTATTTTTGTTTGTCGATAGATAATCAAATAAATTAAATCTTCGAACTTTTAGTGGTTATTATGGTTAAGATACTCTTGCTAAAGAACGAGCAAATTTACATGAATTTTTCCGCATTGCTGATAAAGATGGAAACGGAGATATTTCTTTCGAAGAGTTCAAATATTTCGCTTCATAGATCATCTTGATAGAAGGCATATCTTATTTATACTAAATTATCCTGAAAATATAGAAATCTAGTACATAATTCATATCTTAAATTAATTTTTGTGATTTTATTTAGATATAAAAGCATATAAAACGCTAGTGAGGACTAAATGTTTGAACTGTTCCAGAAGATAGATGTGGATGAAGACGAGTGTGTTAGTTTCCAGGAAATGTTTTAGTATTGGTGCTCTTGCTGCAGAGAAAAACTTGGCTTTGTTGAGGAAGAAGCTAAAAATAGAGGCATTGATGTTTGATGATTAAATTTACTATTGATAATAATATATGAATATTATAATTATTACAAATAAAAATTATAGATTAATTTCATTGTTAAAAATTATATATAATTGAATTTTTTCAAATATTAATAACCGCTGGTAATAAATTTAATAAATATTTTAAGATAGCATTAACAAATCAAAAAAACAATATATAAAGAAATAGTAGAGTAAGAAAACAGAATAAATTGATTTAAAAACATAAATGTAAGAAATAATATATTAAATAATTAATACTGAAAATATTGGAGCTAAGAATTGCTTTACTTTTTGAATTGAAATTTTTATTTTTATTCACTAAAATCATTGAATTAGAAAAAATTGTAAATTCAGCCAATAATTATAAATGTAAATATTCAAAATAATCAAACCGAGATATATAATATATTTGAAAATAAGCTATAATTAATTATTAAAATTAAATAATTTTTTAGATCTATAAGTTATAAAGTTTGAATCACTTGAGCTATGATCAAGTTGGTTCACTTTATTTGATATAGTTTGAATATTATTATCTCCTTCTTACAATCTACTTAATCAGCATAATTTGAATATACAGTCTCAATTTTATTTATTTGATTTTATATTATTTTATTTTTTATAATTAAGTTTTGGCGAGCTACCGTGAAAAAGTTGATCGTGGTAGCTCGCCATTTTCATCTATATAATTATTTTATCAAAATATTTTTTAATGATAGAGATTATGTATTTATTGTCATTTAATGTTTTAAACCTCTAAGTAATCAATAAATTATCTGTTTTTAAAAATTTTGTGAGTTTTTAAGTTAACGATAGAAATTCTAATATTCTGTTATTATGTATAATAAATGAACTTTCGTTTCTTAGAAATTTATTTCCATTTTTATAAAAAAATCTAAAATTTCTTTATTCATTATATTATATGGTTAAAATGCTCTCATTTTAAATTCAACAATTTTAATTGGTTTTTTAATAATTTACTCAATATACTTAAAAATGGAAATAAATTTCTAAGAAACGAAAGTTCATTTATTATACATAATAACAGAATATTAGAATTTCTATCGTTAACTTAAAAACTCACAAAATTTTTAAAAACAGATAATTTATTGATTACTTAGAGGTTTAAAACATTAAATGACAATAAATACATAATCTCTATCATTAAAAAATATTTTGATAAAATAATTATATAGATGAAAATGGCGAGCTACCACGATCAACTTTTTCACGGTAGCTCGCCAAAACTTAATTATAAAAAATAAAATAATATAAAATCAAATAAATAAAATTGAGACTGTATATTCAAATTATGCTGATTAAGTAGATTGTAAGAAGGAGATAATAATATTCAAACTATATCAAATAAAGTGAACCAACTTGATCATAGCTCAAGTGATTCAAACTTTATAACTTATAGATCTAAAAAATTATTTAATTTTAATAATTAATTATAGCTTATTTTCAAATATATTATATATCTCGGTTTGATTATTTTGAATATTTACATTTATAATTATTGGCTGAATTTACAATTTTTTCTAAATAACAATTTATGAAATAAATTTTGATTATAATAATTTGTATATAGAGTTAAATAAACATCACCATTACATATTTATGATTTTATCACTTATTTATTTTGTCTTTAAACTTTTTAGCTGAACTTGTCAATGATTTAAGATGTTTAGCTGATTACTAACCTCCAATTTGCTTCTTTTTCGCGCTATTCCCCTTTTTTATGCTTTTACTGTGAGAAGAGAGATGTTACTTCTTTGTATCGCCTGATTGTTAAATTGGGGGATTATTTTTCAAGCCACTTTAAGGCTTCGTTTGTGATCTAGTCTCTTGTCTAGTGCTTATTTTACTCTATGCTGCAGTGTTATTATTTGTAGTTTAAATTGTTTATTTCAAGACAGACTACTTCTTATCTTTCAAAATCTACTGCTACTATTATGACTATACTGCTATTTAAGCAATGCCCTTTAGCAACCCAAGCATGGACTGCTAATGCTGTTTTTGATTAACTTATTTGTCTTCCTTCTAAATTTACAATTCTTTTTTATTTGGGAGATCTTTGCTTACATGTGATTCTTGCGACTCACTCATTTCTTCTTCTGAATCAGTCTGTGTGAAGCCTAATATATTACTCTAACTCTACTGCAGTTATTATTGAGCGCTAATTGCTCTATCCCCAGTATTTTAAACAGAGGCTTGATTATTTTCCTTGTCGAGATAGTCTTATTGCTAATTGTTTCTATGACTTCCAGCTGAACTATTGCTGCTCATGCCCATTACTTAATAGAAATTATTTGGATACTGTTTTCGTTTGGTTTCTTTTATTAAATGCTTCTAGAGGTGTGATCTAACTTAAACTAAATTTTCTAATTTAGTAAATTTAAGAATATTTTTTAAAGTTTTGAAATACAACTCAAATGATATTGCAAAATTTTTAAAAAGTATTTGAAAAACTATGGTTCTTGTTTTTATATGATCTGCTATCTCTTTCAATTCTAAATTTTAAAGTATAAAATATTAGGATATTGAACTTACTCTTTGCACCGTGAAGTTCTAACCCCTCAATGAATAGTAGTTGCTCTTCGTCAGTCCAAGGGATTTTAACTTGTTTAGGTCTTTCTTTCATCTAAATGTGCGGCTTTTGATTTCCCAATATGTCTTCTGCACTCTGAAAAGCAAAACATTTATAATTGCATAATCAATTCTTACAAATAATGAATCTTATAGGGGAAATTTTTGATAGAAATCTTGCAAGTCTTCTTTTGATATCAACTCACGATTTTCTCTTAGAACGAATCTTGAGTTTGACTGTAAATCTGCTGCGCCAGCTAGAAATACCAGGTTTTAGTGAAGCTTTTCGACCAGTCTAGTTAAAAGCAGTTAAATTATTTTTAATGAGCTTACTTGAAGCAATCTATCGAAATGCTTTTAATATGTAAAATTAAAAGGGAAAAAACTCGTTATAAGAATTAATCATCGCAATCTAAATCCTCAGCTTTATCATTATTCATATCCTCTAAACATTTCAGCATCATAGATTTGTTTTCTTCCAAAATCTACCAGAATAATTACAAACTTTGATATCCTTACAGATTAAACTTAGAAAGTGTTCAAAGTGGCTATATTGTACTATGATTATTGCTGCTATGGCAAACTACTCTATTATTAATCAGGACTCCCCAGCTATTAATTTGGCATTGTATTTGGAGCACCATATAATGGATTAAAAGCAGACATCATTTGATGGGGGTGCATTGGTTACTAACCCATTTATTGACTAAAACTCAATGTTAAATTGTCAACAAAAATGAATATAAATTTCTTATTTCCTTACTAAAAACCCATATGAAAAGGATTATGATTGTACTACTACGAGGGGTATATGTGATTTGGGGGTGGCAGGATACTCGAATTATTTTCAAGTTTAACTTTAGAAGTCTCCTAAAGTTTTACTTCGTGCTTAATATTTTGCTTTTAGACTCCCGCCTAATTATTGTCTGTTTAATGTTTTGAAGCCATTTTATATTATAATTATTAATTCCAAAAGACAACTAAATTAATGTTTATCATCCTAATAAAAGATAGATTCTTTAATATTAATGAATAGGAATTTTTTAATTTAATTCTTTCTTATTATGTCAATGATAAAAAGTTAGAAAATAATATATATTCTGGAATATAAAGGATTGGATAAGTTGATTAATCACTTTATATAATTGTTTGTATTTCAAAATAAAAATGAAGAATCATATAATATAATCCCCCCCCCACTAATATCAATTGATAAATGAAGGGCAAAGGTATATAGTCGATGACTACATTTTTCGAAAAATTTGATACATACGAGGAAATTTAAGCTTAAAAACAGCAAGACAGAGAATAATCAAAGACTTAAATATCATCTTCGGGCATCCAGAAAAACAAATAGGGGATGGAATTAATTTGTATTTTTATTATTTTTTCACTTCAGAACTTTGATATAATATAAAAGATACAAAAATTTATTATTTTAATAGGGGGATATTGTTTTGACAAATTCAAAGTTAATCAGAGATTTAAGAGATATCAGCAGTGATGAAGGTATGTGCAAAAAACACGTTTAAAATTTGAAAAATAAGGAATCAATGAAGAAATTTTTCACTTATCACATATCATTTTTTTCAAATAATTAATAATTTCATAGATAGTAACAAAAGATTTAAGAGAAAGGCAGTTCCTCAGCAAAAAAAGCAAAGATAATTTGTATAGCCAGTAAAAGAAAAAGTTGTAGTGGTTCAAGAAGACCCTAAAATCCAGTAAGAACTTTTAGAGAAGGAGAAAAGAGCAAAGGCAAAGAAAATTCATTAGAATAGAGGCAGAGAGTACATTGGGAGTTATGACGAGGCCCCTGAGTATAAATATAGTTTATTATAAGTTCATTAATAAAATTTAAAGTTAAACAATACCTGCAGGATAACAACTTTATTTTGAATGGTTACAGAATAAACTTCACCACAACCAAGAAGATTTTTAAATCGCTCTTTTTATTGCATAATGAATCAGTAAATGTGTGGTCTCATATCTTTGGAGTGTGCTTGTTCATTATCCTGGTTGGCTATACTATAGTATATATGGCACCCCCAGGAATCCATGGTTCAAGTGGCAATCAATACGGCATGACATGGTTTAGGGAATTTGGATCTACTGACTCAAGAACTTAATTCTTACTAAATGACAAGTTAAGTAGGTTTAGAGTGCCCAAGGAAGATAAAAACTAAAATCTTAGTGGTTAAATTGATTAGCAAATCGAAGAAATCTTCACAGAGGTGCTCAAACCTGATAATTTACAGTAAGAATTACTTATATAAGGAAATTTTGTATATATAGACTTCATAATGAAACATTCAATACTTTTAAAATATTTTAATTTAAAGGGAATAATTTTATTTAGTTCAATTAAAAGTTATAAATTAAAAAATATTAGAATATTAGTTAATTCAATCAAATTACAATTTTTTCATAATAAATTCTTTAATTTTTAAGGTTTTAATTGAACAGCCACCCTCATGCGTCGCTATTTGAATCTATAGAAGAATTTGTAATTGGAGCTTACAATTTAATCACTGATCCTTCTCCATATATACAGTAATATCAATTAATCAATTTCAATTTTTTTTTAGGGGAACTGATTCTTTCAATAAATTCAAAACAGTTTTTTCAAAACTCCCTTAATACCTGACAAATCATGTATCAGAAGCAGTTGATGAGTTAAGGCAAGATGACCATTTTGGAGACTACTATCTTATTAAGGTAAACCATAAATGATTTGCTAACCTGTAACCTTTAGTTTAATTACATCAAAAGGTTAATAAGCTATCTGGGAACTAAAACCTAACAATGGATTGAAAACATGTAATAACTAGCAGACTCTAAAACCTTTGATTGGATTGATATCAAACCTATTTTCAATGACCCAAAACATTATATCCTATACGTTCCAAGATGTAATAATTAAAAACTTTGATCAACTTACATAGGGCCACTTTTTATTCACTTATTTAGCGCAATTTTATGCATGACATTTTCAGCAACTTTCCATCTGTTTACTGCTCACAGTCATGATGTCAACAATTTCCTCTCAAGATTAGACTATTGTGGAATCAGCATTTTAATTGCAGGAAGCAATACCCCACCGCTCTACTACTCTTTCTTCTGCTAAGAAACAATCTGTAAGTTCATTTCATGTTTGTAATTATTCCTATAGTTTGGAGAAATGTATACTTAGGCAGCATGTATTTCGTGTGCTTCTGCTGTTTTGTTTTACTACTTATGCCCTAGTATAACAAGCCTAAGTATAGACCTCTAAGAGGAATTTTATTTGTCATTTGTGGATTGCTCTCAGTAGTACCAATTTACCACATTGAGTTCTTGACTCATAAGAGTTACATTCACGATTTTCATACTTCACCCTGGCTCTTAGGTGGAGTCCTTTACATCTTAGGAGCAGTCTTGTATATGCTCAAGTTCCCTGAAAGACTAAAGCCTGGACTTTTCGACTACTTTGTAAGAAAAAAAGCATGTTTTTATACTTTAATATAGGGAGGATCCCATCAATTGTTCCATTTGCTCATAGTAAGTGCAGCTTTGGTTCATTACTGGGCAAGTATTCAGTGCTTCCATGACAGATAGATCTTCTAGTGCCCCAACGAGACTTTAGATCTGTTACCTTGAATTAAGATTTATTTAGAGATTTAATCATTTTTTGATAAAATAATTTTAAGAGATATTGAGAGAGAATTATTTAAGACCTATGATCATATTATTTTCAAAAGATAAAGAAAGATTTATGTTTAAATTTAACAAATTATATAAAATGAGCGCCAGTCAATCCAACTTAATGAAATTCTTCTCTTCAGTAAACAAGAAACCTGAATAACAATCTATCTCACCTTAGAAAGGTATATTCATAAATGAATTATAATGTTTTATTTTAGAGCCAGTTACTCAAGCTTCAGAAAGTAAAAAGAGAAAACTCGATGAAATAAGCAATATTGAGGAGTAGCAGTAATCTCAAGTCTCCCAGAAATCTGCAAAATAAACACCTGTAGCTAAAAAGAGAGTATGTTTCTTCAAAATTTATAATTATATTTAGCAATTGAACTCTGACGCCAAGGTAAAGTCATAATCGAAATCAAAGACTGCTGCTAAGTCTGAAGAAGAAAAAAAACCCATTAAAGAAGTAGAGGAAGAAAAGTAGCATTCTTCTGTTCAAACTGCATCCTCCACTACTTCAACAATTACCAATAAAACTTTGAATGGTGAAAATAAGCAGCCAGCTTAGAAGCCAGGACAAACTGTCCCTTAGATTGTAAGATTTATTTCTAAATGTTTAATTCAATTTCTTTAGGACTCATAGTATTGTTTGGATGGATATGATAGATTCATAGCTGAACTTGGAGATTGGAATGAGCCTTTAAAGCCATATCTATAGGGCACTTAATTCAAACAACTTTTCAAATTCGTTTAAGGAGAATATTCAAGTCAAACTATCTATCCACCAAGAGAGTTATAAAAAGTATCAATATTAAAATATACTCTGCATAAAATTATTGATCTTTTTATCTTAAAATGTAATAATCTTCAATGCCTTCAAGCATGTTCATTGGGATAATTTGAAAGTAGTTATAGTTGGCTAAGATCCCTACATTAATCAAAATGAAGCTATGGGTTTATGTTCTTCAATTCCTAAAGGAACCAAAGTACCTCCTAGTTTAAGAAATATTTACAAAGCTTTGATTATTTTTTCTAGTTAAATATTAAAGCTCAACCCTATCAACCAATTAGTTGATATAATTTTGTTATTTTAGCATTGGAAAATGACTCTAAAATTGACTTCAAAATGCCAAATCCAATTCACGGAGATCTAACAAAATGGGCTTCTCAAGGCATACTCTTACTTAATGCAGTCATGACTGTGAGAAAGGGAATTTCAAACTCACATGCCAAGAAGGGATGGGAGCAGTTCACTGACTAAGTCGTTAACGTCATTAATTAGAAGAAAGAGGGAGTTGTCTTCATGTTATGGGGAAAAAGTGCTTAAGAAAAGGCTAAAAATGTCAACACTAAGAAGTAAGTAAATTCTATATTGTTGATAGAGAAGTACTCTATTAATTGCAAAGAATGTTTGCTAATTCACTTTATAAAACATTATCCTTGACATTTTTATGATATAGGCATTTGGTTTTGAAATTTGCTCATCCATCACCATTAGCAGGAGCAGGATTTCCACAATGCCCACATTTCTCACAAACTAATGAATATTTGACTTAACAAAGCAAATCCGAAATTGATTGGCAAGTGTGATACAGATAAATTTTTTAAAGAAAAATTTGAATTTAGTTGCTTAAAAAAATTTAGACAAAAGAGTGTTTGAGATGTTTGAATAAAGTTGTGTTAATAAATTGTGAAAATAAATCAAACATTAATAATTCCATTGTAATCTCCTATTATTTTCATCAAATTATATCTTTATTAAGTCTTCTTTAATTATATCTAATCAGGGTATAATTATCCTATTCTTCAACCAACAAGGCACAAGCATGAAAGATATAGCAAAAAGCTGCCAAGAATAAATTCACCGATTGCCTTTTTGTTTGAGAAATCTATGAATGTCTCATCACTCAACTAAACTCTTAGTGATGCTAAAGTATTAAAATTAGGTAAACCACAATAGAAATATAATTTATTAGATAGTTTTAGAGAAATTTAAATCTCAAAATTTATACAGGGTTTACAAAATATAAAACTTACCTGCAAGAGCGAATTACCCGAGAGAGCAGAATAGACTTGCAAGGAGTGAATTGAAGGGATCTTTTCCAGCGAGTTGAACGTAGAATAGTTAAATCACGAAAGTAATCAAGCTAAGTGCAATGAGATTTATTTTCGAAAATATTGGTTTATTAATCCCTCAGATGTCATATAAACTTTAATTGTAATAGATAAATGAGACCATCTAGCATTTTGAGTTTGGGATGAGTGTTCTCTCTGTACTCCTTAAGGATCCTGGTAGTAGCTTCTTTCAAGGCAGGTATGGTTTGCTGTACCTCTGAAAAGTTAACTCCCACTAATTTCTCGATTTGCTTCATTTTCTTTAATTAAATTTAGGATTCATCTCCCCTCCATAAATAAACTGTAAAATTTAAAACATTTTTTTATAATCAAAAATTATTCATACATATCGATTGATTAATTTCACTTTATCCTTAACAATATACCTAAATTTTATAAGAAATACAACTTAAGTATGCTTTATTTTTCTATTATATTAAAAAATATCTCTATAACCCATAGTTCCAAATAAATTGATTAATTTAATATAATTGAATATTATAGAGTTAATTATAATTGATTTAATGTCGGTTCAAAATTAATCATAAACTCTCTCAAACTAATAGCAGTAGCAGCAGCAATTTAACAATATGAATAATCAAAATGCAATGCTTCATCAGCAGTAATTGTTTAATTAGTAGTAATAGAATTAAAGTTTATATAAAAAATAACTATACTGCTCTTTTAATATTGAGATTATGATTTGTAAATTGGATGTATTATATAAATTTACAACTTTATAAAAAGTATGCTGATAATAAAAAATTAATTTAATGTGAATTAATACAATCAAAATAACTTTATTAATGCATGAATAATAATAATAATAATAATATACAATAAACTACTTCGTATCAATAATGAAGAGAATTTTCTTATTTTGGTTTAACTTTATAAATACATATCAATATGAAGAAAAAAAAACAAATAAATAAGTGGGTAGTTGCATAATCAACAGAGCTTGCAATTGAAACAAAATGGTAATCACTTGAATTCAAGAACTATGAATGGAGACTAGAATATTATGTCGTCATACCCGCTCTCGCAAGACAACTCCACTCAGCATTCATTCCCTCAAAATACCACCCCCATTAATGGCACTAACTTCCAACATTCCAGTGTTACCCAATAAAGCTTCCAAAATCTGTAAGCTCAGTCTAATATTGCCAATATATAGAGTTATCTTACAAATTTGATGAATTTATAATAGTACTTCTTTAAAATTTTTTATGATATCATAAAATAACAGGCAGTTTAAGTCTGAAGTGAATTTTCCATAGAATACATAAAATCACTTCAACAATAATTAAAGCAATAGAGCAGAGCAAATTTAGAACAATTTTCAGAAACAATAGTGGTAAAACACAAATAACTTGCACTCTAATGGAAACCAAAATAATAATATTTCTCACCATCAGCATTCTTAAAATGGAAATAATAGACTTGAAAACACAAATCATCTGCATTTTTATTTAATTAGTTTTTATATAATTGAAATTTTATCTACAGTCTTATTTCGATTCTATATAAGGTTTAATATTTTGTTCTGCATCAAGACTATACAAATAATAACGATAGTAAGCAGCTTTAATTAAGCCCCATGAACTTTGGTGATCCCTTACCCTAATTGAGAAATCTAAGCAGTTCTGATAACTAACCTACTTTCCAGAGAACTTCTTCTGCGATAGTGAATTCTCATACAAATGGATTTCACGCATTAAGTAATGTTAATTAAGCTTAACCAATCAAAAAGATTGATCCCAAAATTTCTCAACCAAGTGCTGGATAATCAATTAGAAATCTCTCGAATTATCTCATTGCGGAATTCAACTAAAAAATGTAAGTTTTGCGTTAAAAATTTAGTCGAAAAAAAATAATGCCAAAAATCTTAAATATTTCAATATATAGACTTGAGTTCACAAAATTGAGTGATCAACAAAGGGAGAAGTTTCATGCTCTAGCGTCAAGCAACTAGTTTAATAATTAATATAATTAAACCAAAACTCATGCTGATTTATATCGCTAGTATGTCGTAGGGTATGATGGGATAGGCCAGTATGATCGAATTAAATAAATGAAAAAATTCATCACAAATGCCAAGTATTTGATTGAGAATATACAACATAGCCAGGGTAAAATTTTCCTTATGTAATATTAAATTAATCAAATTTTATAACTCCCCAAGAAATACAAATTGCTCTATAGTCCTCTCAGTTTGAAGAACAATATTTTGTAAATATTATAGCTGAGTTTTATTATAATTTCTATAGAACCTCGATATAAAGTATCAACTCTTTCTGAGGCAACTAAACATAAAAACTTTCGAGCTACTTGGCAAGGAGGAAGTCTTTGCTATAGAAAAGAAAGCATTTATAGTGAGATAATTGGAACAAACACAGTATGTAAAATTATAATGCTTAACTCATTTAAAGGGACCCAGAGTTTGATTTGAAGTCTGCCTTCAGGATACTTTCGAATAAGTTTGACAGATCTTTTAAGCTTAACGCTATAGTTAATCTTTCAAATTAGTTCCCAAAAAATAAGAACTTAATTGAACTTGTGAAAACTCAGTTCTTGGGACCTTAAAATTATATGCTAAGGAAGGTTGAAGAAGATGTGATTTAGAAGAAGGTTATCAGTCA